>JBCJKH010063363.1:22548-36849 GCA_039877255.1 Loriculus beryllinus
CACACTGCATGCTGGCCATGCAATGGGCGAGATTGGCCTTGATACGAAATTCAGTTCTGGCGCTGTGTGCACGGCCTGTATCCATATGTGTGCCAGGCTTCCAGAATGGTTTCTGGCAACCTATTCGATGGATCAGCAGTGCTGATCATCTTTAGGATACACGTTTGGTAGCAGAAACTACAGAAGGAGGTATTTGGCAATGAATTCTACTAATGAAAGTCTTTCTTTTTCTTGTGCTAACAAATTCTACACCTAACATTGTTTCATCAGCCTGTGAAGATCTAACTCAGAGCAAGTGTTCTGCAGAGCAGGGTGTGAGTGTTTGCTCTGTGCCTCTCGTTTCTTGTCCTAGCACTGTAGAGACAAGAACCTTTATATTAAACGGCAGAGCAGCAGGTAAATGACTATTTGCTCTTGCGTGCTTGATCAGTCTGGTTACTAATAAATGTGCCTGCCTTATGCATATTTAAACCCTGAAAGGTTGTCTAATTGAACACTAGTAGTCTCTAGTAATGTCATTTCCTGTGTGTGTGTATGTATGAAATGAGTCAGAGCGCTTGGACAGTGCCTTGCAAGCAGAGTAGATCCCCACAGCACTGCTCGGAAGGAGGCTGGTACGTGTTATCCCCATTTCACATGAGAAGAATTTGAGACATGAGGTGCCCAAGGGGAAAAAGCAAGTCATAGGTGAGGGTAAATAGAGCTCCCAGATCCCAGTAATGGTTTTGGTTCTGTTGTTAATCTTTTGTGCACTAATGACAACCCTCTGCAAAATGTTGGTTTGAATATAAAAATAAAGATTATTTATGTGCATTTGCAATTACATGGTTTCTGACTGAAAAGAGTTAACTCTAGAAAGATTTTCCTTTAATACTGCAGGGTCTTAGCTTAAGCCAACAGTGTCATCTTCATCTTACACAGTTTGATCTGATGAGAGGTAAACCTCTTTAAAGCCCCTTTAAAAGCAGTGACAATCTGCAGTGACTTATCATGACATTTATTGCCACATGTTCTCAGTGACACCACACAGAGTATGTGTTCAGTCACAGGGGAAATGCAAAGCAGTGTCACAATTAGTTTCTCTCCACTTTTTGATCATGCAAGCTTAATTTAATTAGAAGGCATACTGAAGGGTTTAAAGAGTACTCTGCCTTTTTCATTTTCCTTTGCAAGCCCTGGCTAATTGTTCCTGAGCAGCAGCTAAAGCTTTACACTCCCTCTGAGAATTGGGGATGTGACTTTTTAAGTGTGTTCACACAACTGTTGCTCAACTTCTTTAGGCTGCTGGAGTCTCAGCTTCAGTCGCAGAAGAAGAGCCACGAGAACGAACTGGAATCGCTGCGAGGTGAGATCCAGAGTCTGAAGGAAGAAAACAATCGCCAGCAGCAGCTCCTAGCACAGAATCTGCAGCTGCCTCCAGAGGCCCGCATTGAAGCCAGTCTACAGCATGAGATCACCCGGCTGACTAATGAGAACTTGGTAAGGAAAATGATGCTGCAAGAGCAGGAGAGGGGACTTGCAGACCTGCTGTACCTGTAAGTTCTTATCAGTTATCAGATGGCAACCTGCAAAAAATCGTGTAAGTGCAGTGGGTTCTTTGTACGTAAGGTAATGGACTTGCTGATGAAGTAATAGTGTTTCAGGGAATTTGCTTGAAGTTTGTGGCATGGAGAAAGCTCATGGATCCCAGCTTTCAGCTGATGAGTTCAATCATCACTAAGTAGAATGCTGATACTAGGGAGGTCAAAAATATTACTGACAAGTAGTGGTGTTTCCTTTGAAATATGTTAGTTTGTTTATTTCACTCTGACATATTTCTTCAATTGTCAGTGCCACTTTTCTTCCCCCGCCCCCCTTCCTGAAGCTACACAGATAATCTGCTGTGTTACGAGCTCCAACTATTCAGTATGTTTTGCAGATAAAGTAGTTTCAGAAAAAGAAACTTGGATAGAAGTCACTTAGATAATAATTGGTATTCCTTGTTTAGTGCACATTTTTGTATGAAGGAAAGGTGGGGTGAAACTCCTTACCTTTCCCTGCAAAGGAGTATATTCTTCATGTGCAGGCTAGTTCTTTTATGGGGAAATTTTCCAGAGAGTCTCATGTTATTATGTTATATTATTATGTTATGCCATGAATGTTATTGATTTATCACTGTTTATTGGTAAAAGGAACCATGCTACTTCAGGAAGAAAAATCTTAGTGTCAATGCTTCCTCTAAGCATTCCAAAGTGTAGTCTTTCCTTCTTATGTATGTTATAGAAGTTAACTTGGTTTAGTACCAAAGGTTTTGAGGAAAACATCAGATAATTCATCTAATAGATGTTGAAAAAGTAATTGAAAGTATAAGTTTGCCTTCAGCAGCAGCTGTCTCCCACCAGCAAAGGTAAATGCTGAATGTTTCTGTCTTTGACAGCTCCCTCCCGCTGCTTAGTCATATGTTATCATTTTTAGCCTTTTTTTCCCTCCAGAGACCTACTCATCACATTCTGCGTTCCCAAGACAACACACAGTCACGTAATTACATTGCAGAGGAGTTCTCTTTATTTTCAAATACAGTGAATGTAATTTTACTCGTTAAATATAGACTCATTCCTTTGTATTTCACTTCTGATGCTTGAGTACTGCAGGTCCACTTCAGGTCAGGTATATGCTGCTTTTTTACTCCTAGCCCTGGAGTGGAAATAATTTACAGGCTTTCCAGACGAGATATTAGAATGGCAATATTCACTGTAATCCCTTCTTGATTAGCATAAGAAAATGTCCTGGCTGGGTTCTCACAAAAGTTATATTCCAGGCCTTCACAATATTAGCGCTGCCCGTTTTTAAAACATCTGCAACTGATCTGCATCAGCTTCTCTCTGGGAGAGGCTGATATGAACACTACAACTAAGAACTCAACTACCTAAATATGGATCTTGTTGTGCTCTGATTTAATTTGTATAGTGCTTACTGAAGTATCAGTGTCTCAAGGTAGGGGAAAAAACAACCCTGTACCTATTTTTGCAGTTTTATGAGGAGTTGTATGCAGATGATCCCAAGAAGTATCAATTGTACCGGATTTCACTTTACAAACGGATGATTGTATGTAGATCATATGAACCCTGTTTCTCTGTTGTCTCGTTTGCTGCTTCTGGAGCACTAATTGAAAAGCAGGCTGCCTCCCTTTCTCCCTTTCAAAGGAAATCCCCTGCAGAGAGCTTCACGATGCCAATTACTTCCCTCACTGCTTTTTTTGTTAGTCTTAGTGTCCTTTGTTGTAATCTGTGTCTCTTTTTGATGCACAGTTTTGTTACTAATATAAGTCTTGCACTATGAGCAAAGCAGCTTCTTTCTGAATAGTACTTAATGCTGCCCTGAAACAGATGCACATGATACAAAAGATTCTCAATTTTCAGAACCACTCCTTGCTTTAAAACTTTGGTGCATTTATCAAAGTGAATAATGCCAGCAGTCCAGCAATCTCTTTACAGTGCTGACATCTGCGATAAATAAATATCAGAATCAAAGTACATAACCTTTAAATATATTTCAAAAAATGTAAAAATATGTAGGATAAAATTGGAAAGAGTATTTCCATAATCATATTGAAGATAACACTATAAAATATTAAAGATAGCACCATGTGCAAGCTTGTAAGACTGTGATTTCTGATATTCTAAATCTTAGAGATGTGAAATCTGTTCAATTTGTTTAGAGGAACCACAGAAAGAACTTTATTCCCCTTCACATACTTGTTGTTCAGAAGCCATATTTCTTCACTGATGCATTTGAAACAGTCTGTTGCACTTGGACATATTTTTTACTAATTTCAGGGGAAATTGTTGTATCTGACAAAAGTATATTGTGTTATTAACGGAACTTCTGTTGCAAAATTGAACGCTGCTTTTAAAGTGAAGCGTGGCCTCAAGTCTGTTCTTTCAACAGGCCTAATATCTTGCTGCTCAAGTTTATTATATTAGGTTGTAAACTCTTTACTGCATGACTAAGAACAATTTCTACCTAATTCCAAGTTGTTGCCCATGCTGCAACAAGATTTTTCAGTACTTTAGGGAAGGTGTTGTTTCCCAGATGATGCTTTTGATGCAAGGAGCTCCTGGTCCCTTACGTTCTTACAAATGACAGGAAGAATCATGCTTATGAAAGAACACTTTTTTTAAGCTGCTTTCCAACCCTTACCCTGGAATGGCTCTCAGGTTATTTTTGAGCTTGAGGTTTTGCTTCCTTTAGATTTACTTCCCCTTTTTTAGTTACATGATTATTTTATGAGTACACTACCACAGATCACAGAATTATTCAAAGATAGATTTCTGGGGAGTGCTCCTTTAAAGGAAAAATACAGGTTTATTGCAAGAGTAGGACTTCTGGGTGCTAGGTGTTGTTCAGGTGCAGAATAAAAAGATGCAAGACACCATTTTCAGTGTAAGGAAATGTGATGATGGCAAGCAATAGGGAAATGGCAGAGCATCACAAGAAATACTGCATGTTTGATTTTTGGTAAATTCAAGTGCAAGTTATGGTCCTTCTGCAGATCTCTCTCTTATCATCTTGTAAAATGGATAGGTCTGAATAATGAGTCAGTCCCAAAGGCATGAATAAATGATGCAGAAATATGGGCTAGCTGTTAAATAATGAAGAAAATTATTTCTGTGGGGCATTTGAAGAGCAGGGGGGAAGCATTAGGGAAATGCTTTTGCAGCAAAACACCTTCTGCCTAAGAGCTGACCTAGTTCTGAGTGTCTGCAGAATATACCTGCCTAAGAGCTTTGCCTTTGTCTTGCTGCACATAACTTAATATTTGTGATATTTGGCTTGTGTTATAGGCAGCATACCAGCTTGCAAACCTCAGCCAGAGGATGGCACCACTGTTCAGCTTTCCTCACTGCCTTGTAATTCTAACAGCACTGATTTTGTCTCTGCCACACGTTATGGGATTTCTCTCAGATCTTAATCTTACTCTCATTCTAATTTATAGGATTTAATGGAGCAGCTTGAAAAGCAAGACAAAACTGTTCGCAAGTTAAAGAAGCAGTTAAAAGTATTTGCTAAGAAGATCGGTGAACTTGAAGGTACTTTTATATTTTGTGAGAAAGATTTTGGTTTACTTTCTGTGATCCTGTTGTCATCATATCCATCTATTTTAGCAATTTGTAAGGGGGCCAAGTCTGCAGTAGTATTAGTCTCTGTTAACTGATTCCAGAAACAGGAGGTGCACTCAGACCATTATGTGTTCCTTTACAAACCTTTAGAAGATTTATCATATTTTGGAACAATGAGTAAAGGAGATTGATGTTTCTTGGGAGGCAGAAACTGTTTGAACCATAAAGGCTTGTTGCCTGGGCTGTCTGTACTCGAAGACACTACCTGGTTTTGTCAAGGCAAAAGCAATACTAGTATGAACCAAACAGAAATAATTTACCCAGTATTCCTTTGGTAATTTCTATATCACTGGAGCTAAGAGTGCTGAGACTGTCTTTTTCTGCTTGAGGTTTCCTTTTGGAGCTGCTGGCCAAACTTGAATATGAGGATGCTAAGATGCGGACTAAGCTGATTTTATTTTTATGAGTGTTAGTGTGAGCTGCCTTAGGATCTCAGGACGGGTGGGACTGAGACCTTTCATGTCTCTGCATAAGTAAAGTAACTTTAATTGTTAAAAGCAAGTAATAATGTTATAAAGTTGAAGTATGAATTTGTTTTTAAATAATCCTGGTAATAACCTCTCAGAAGCTTTTCATGGTTATCTGCTTTTTCCAGAAACAAGCTTGCTGCCTAATGAGTTGTCTTATTGAGTACTAAGGCAGAAATCGGTGACTGTGTAGTCATCAGTGTTTGAAAAGAAAATGATATCTGGTTAAAGCTGAATTAATAGTATATTATCCTTTAGTTAGTGGGATCTCTCCTTAACCTCCAGTTTGGATTTCTGCATTTTCTATCCCATTTGACAGGTGCACACATTCAACATACTTACAGGATGTTACAGTTCGTAACTACATGCAGCTAGGAGGGTTTTGAGAAAAGGATGTAGCTTTCATGGGATGAAGCTGAATTCTGCTTTGCGAAAATAAGCATGCAACCTAATCAGGTGGAGTGTAGGTGTTGAATGTGGTTGTGGGAGGTACTGTGTGCAACAAGGTGATATTTCAGACATTCTTTTTGAAAGGTTATTCAAACTAAGCTTGTTTTTAAAAAGTCTTTCAGTACTCTTTGGTTACTGCTGTGGACAAGATCACAGCGGCATTTATACGCAGCACAAGATGAGTAAAATGGTTTTGAAAACGTAGTTTTGTCTGTGTATATTATGTAATTAACGTAGAAAGGTGTAGTAGGTCTGTCTGGGATGGAGTTAACTTTCTTCATAGCAGCATGTCTGATGCTGTGTTTTGGATTTGTGGCTAAAGCAGTGTGGGTAACACATCGGTGTTTTGGCTATTGCTGGACAGAGCTGGCACAGTGTCATGGTTGCCTCTTTTTCCCTGCTCTGCTCCCTCAGTAAGGGGGGAGGTAGGAAGGCCCATGGGCATGGACAGGACAGCTGACCCAAACTACCAGAGCAATATTCCATAATCCATACCACCTAATGTAAGGAGCCAGAAGAGGGATTTTTTGCAGTCAAGGTAGCTGTTGTTTGGAAGCTGGGTGGGTATCGATCCCTCTATGGGTTGTTGTGAGTGATTGCCTTCGCTGTGCTTCCCCTTGCCCCTTTCCTTTGCTTATTAAACCATCTTTCTCTCAACACACATTATTTCTCACTTTTGCTTTTAATATTCTCTTCTCTGTCCTACTGGAGCCAGTGTGCATGCTTGGCTACTGGTTGAGGTGAACCTACCCAATGGGCAATAGACATCAAGCTTGAAAAGTACCAGCATTTTGTAGAACAACTAACAGTGACCCTTGAGTGTTAATCTGGGACTAAGTGATTAACAGCTATTGCTTTGGCTTTGTGCTTTTGTATGATAAAATCCAGGAAATCAGCAGCAAGTTTGTATTAGTGGATGCTGTTCATGTACTTTTACTCTCAAAGGAGGAATGCCACCCCACTATACATTTGTCAACAGTCTGTCTTTTTGCTTAATGGGAGTTTTGGGGTTTTTTTATGTTATCCTGAACCAAAGAAAACATTTTTACTTCTCTGTGCTGGAGTTCTTCCTTAGAAATGTCAACTTTTCTCTGGTATGCACTGGAAAATATTTTATAATTGCTTTCATTTTCCCTCTGCAGTGGGCCAGATGGAGAACATATCCCCTGGACAAATCATTGACGAACCTATTCGGCCAGTTAACATTCCACGGAAAGAAAAGGACTTCCAAGGCATGTTGGAATATAAGAAGGAGGATGAACAAAAACTTGTCAAGAATCTTATTTTAGGTAAGCAGCTTTCACACTGCTGCCTCCTCTGCTCCCACACATCCTGAAAAATGAACAATGAAAAATGAAGAGCACAGAATTTGCATTAGGAAATGAAAAGCTTATTTTGGTTTTGACAGTGTTCAGTTTATCTAAAATTCTAAATGTCTATTGTAATTTAATCATCCTTCCTGATGAGTGTTGTACATACTAATGTGCCTGCATGGGCTTTAGCAGGCAGGTATGATTTTTGTTTTATTCTGTTCTGATATCTTGCAAGAAGGTGACGGCTGTTAGTTTTCACTGGCCCTATGTAGATATGTGTGTACCATTAACTGGGGAGGTTCCAGTTACCTCATAGAACATCTTCCAATGATTTTACACTTAACAAGATGATGTGTATTTGTTTTTCCTAAGAGCTGAAACCACGTGGGGTAGCTGTCAACCTGATTCCGGGACTACCAGCATATATTTTGTTCATGTGTGTGCGCCATGCGGATTACCTTAATGATGACCAAAAAGTGCGGTCGTTGTTGACTTCTACCATCAATGGCATCAAAAAAGTGTTGAAGGTTGGTTAGTCTGCTTGGTTTAGAAAAATGTTAATTTAAAATCTGCTTTCAATTTTATGTTAGAAGAGTGAGAAAAAGGCTTTCAAGGAATTGGCTCTGGATTTCTGATCAGTAAACTCTGCCCACGGAAGTCACAAAAAAGTGATCTTAAGAAGCAACAAAACACATCAACAGCATTTTTCCATATAATTCCATAGATGCATTCAATTAGTGGAAAAAGAACTACCTTCTTTTTAATTTGAATAGTCTTCCTCCTCTGAAGCTCTGCTTATAAACTTTTGGATGTAGTCAAGAGTATGCATAGTGAATGAGTCTTTGTTAATCTTTTCCAGAACACTTAATTAAAATGTTTAATTTGCAGTTTTGGTTCACAGATCTCTCCATTTGCTTCACCTACAGATAATAATATATTACTGCCTGAAGTCTTTGCAGTGAGTTGGCTAGGAGAGTTTAGGTCAGGGGTATCTTGAAGGCATTATTAAGACATAAATATTTCTTAAGCGTCATGGAGTTTTTTAGTTTTTAAATGAGACAAATGCGCTCAAAAGCCAAGCGTTTAATCAAGCTACATTTAGTAACAATCCTGCTGGAGCTTAGATATTTGTAGAAAATTTCTGGGCATTTCTAAGTGACTGGAGTGCACGCTGCAGAGCTCTAGAAATTTTTATTTACTCAGCATATACCAGATCCTGTGTTCTCTGGCAAGAAGGGTTGGTTGGTTGGTTTTGGTCTCCTTATCAGGCTGCCAAAATGGTTATGATGTAAGCGACATTCATTAAAACTGAATTGTTCTCTGCTCCTCCTGCTGGCATCATTCCATCCTCTCTGCTGGGCTCTTCACTAGAGTCACTATGCCACAGAATGGGTGTTTTGGGAATACATTCACACTGCCCAGTGACTTTCTGCACAGAGCAGTTAGGGCAGGTCTGTAAAACATAGAAAGTTCATATCTGTGGTGGAAATCATATGCTGAAGGTCCTTGAAAAATACTACATAAACCAAGGAGGATAATCAGTGGAATTTGGCAAAAAACTTGCTTTTCTAGTACGTTACCGAAACACACAAAGTTTTGCAAGCTATCACAGCTACAAAACAGTGGATTTTAAGTGTTTAATTGTTTAGCTAACATTTTATTATTTTATTCCTCCTAGCAGTCTTTGTTAAAATGTGTTTGTTTTTATCTTCAGAAAAGAGGGGATGATTTCGAAACAGTGTCCTTCTGGCTGTCTAACACCTGCCGATTTTTGCACTGCTTGAAGCAATACAGCGGAGAAGAGGTAAGCAGCACTCCTGCTCTCGTTTCTGTTGCTCTACAATACTACTGTGAGCACAGCTCTCTAACAAATTTCTGTAATATCTCAAAGTCTCTTAAAATGGCTTTGCTTTCTGGAATGATGGTGATGACATCAGTAGGAAGCACAGGAAGATAAGATTTGAACCAGCTTCCATTTATTGCAGGGGCAGGGGCCGAGAGGCTGGATGGCATTGTGCTTCCAAAAGTGCCAGCTCAGATGAAGCAGAAGAATCTGGCTGCTACCATTACATTGTTTAGTAATTATTTTCTGCACTTCCTATGAAAAGGCCATATTAAGCCCATTAACCATACTGTGACAGACCAGTTTAGGTTTGGAGGCTGTGTTATGCCTAATTCCTTTTTCAGACTTAATTGGGCTTTTGGCCTTAAATGACCAGGTGAAAATGCCTATGCTTGAGTGCCAGAAAGCTGGCAGAGTTTGTTCCTCTGTCAGATACTTGAAGTGTCAAGTCATGGAAGCAGATGTACAAATAACAATTGAAAAGCAAATCCCAGCGTTAGCCTCCATCAGAAGACATTCCAAATTGAAGTGTTGAGGGGCTGTGGCTATTATTTTCAAAGTATTATTTGTGAGTGGCAGGGAAAACCCACAAATTTGTGTTTGTGCAGTATTTTTGTATTCCATTAGAGCATTCATTTCTGTTATTTGATGAATTCAGGGATTTATGAAGCATAATACACCTCGTCAAAACGAACACTGCCTCACTAATTTCGATCTAGCCGAATACAGACAAGTACTGAGTGACTTGGCTATTCAGATCTACCAACAACTTGTCCGAGTGTTGGAAAACATTCTGCAACCAATGATTGGTAAGGCAAAGTTGAATTCTTTAAACTTCACAGTGTAGTACCAAATGGAAAGTTGTGAGTTTCCCAGGGCAGTGGTAATATACTGTATCTTGTATTTCTTCCTAACCAGTAGTGTCATTACCGGTTCTAGTGGTATTCTGTGTAGTGATGACAAGGACTACACTGGACAAGTTGGATTAGAGGAAAAAACTAAACTGTGGCTGGTTCTTCTGGAAGTGCCAGAATAAATGGATATCCCTTATTCATGCTTGTCATAAATCATGCATTTACAGGAATAAACTGTTAGGACAGTCTGATACTTGTTGCCCCGTCTGTTGGGAAATATCCCATGGAAAAATTAGACTTCAATTACATGAGAACTTGTAATTAAAATGAATATGGAGAGTAATGGTTAGTTGTTATTATGGACAGCAATTGGCAGTGAAATAGCACGGGTGAAGCTCACATTCAAAGAGATTTTTTTTCATTACAAATACTTTTTTCCTGTCAGACAGTACTCACTCACATTTTCATTATGCTTTCCAATCACAACATTAAAAAGAATGGAACAGCTCTTGTTTTGCTGCTCTTTTGTCCCTGCCTTATGGCAGGGGGGTTGGAACTGGATGACCTTAACGTCCTTTCCAACCCTAACTATTCTATGATTCTATGACTCTATATGACCATGGGAGGAAAGAAATACTTTGTTAAGCTAGACTTCCATTTTAAACACAGATGATGGAATCTTTATATAAACCCTGTGAGTTTGGATTCTGCAGAACATAGAATTGCTGGAAATCATGGTCAAGTGTGGCAGGCAGAATGCCCTGCTCTTCCTGTGTAGATACTGTTTTGCCATCTTCCACAATTGCTTGCATGTTGATGGTTTTCAGTCATTATAATAATGTTGCAAATCAAATGCAGTTTCAGGAATGCTGGAGCATGAGACAATCCAAGGTGTCTCAGGGGTGAAACCAACAGGGCTGAGGAAGAGAACATCCAGTATTGCAGATGAAGGAACCTACACTTTGGACTCCATTATTCGGCAGCTGAACTCCTTCCATTCAGTGATGTGTCAGCACGGAATGGATCCAGAGCTGATCAAGCAGGTTGTCAAGCAGATGTTCTACATCATTGGGGCCGTAACGCTTAATAACCTTCTCCTGCGCAAGGACATGTGCTCGTGGAGCAAAGGAATGCAGATAAGGTGGGAGAGCTTATGTTATACTTTTCTTGAACGTGCTGCTGAAAACCATAGTGAACTCTTGACACTGCTCAATATCATTTTGATGGAATAGCAAATACATTTTGAATATTTATTTTTCCACATACAAAAGCTGCCAATGTTGTTAAATTGATCTTGTGAGGTTCAGTCAAAAAGAGCTTGGTTAAGTCAGGCCAAATCCCACCTGGCTTTCATGGAAGTGTGATAGAAACAAATCAAAAGTATTTTGTCATCAAGTAGGAATCAGAAGTGTAGGTGAAACGTTGGTAGTTGCTTTCTCAGTTTTTAGAGTAGCAAACATCTTGCATTTTTGTATGCTGGTGGCACACTGTATACCTGCTGTGTTCACCCACCTTGTAGTTCGTTGCATCCTGTGGTAATTTCTGTACCATCTTACTCTGTTCCTATGTTTGACATTTGTTGTCCAATGCATTCTACTGGTATGTGCCAAGAAATTTAGTCAAGGTATTCCAGCCCCTCAAGTGACCTTAAAAAACCTCACTGTACTTTTACATGGACAAAATCTTATTTGTCTTTCTTCTTATAACATTCCTGCAGTTAACAGGAACAGAAAGAGATGGGAGAAGCTGGTTAGTGGAAGTCTTGGGCCATAGTTTCTGACTGTTTTGAAAATCAAAATTTCCTGTTAATCAGAAGGAAAGAGTATGAAAACAAAATAACAAGAAATTACAAGGAAAAAACATTTAAGGACAAAGAAACACTGGGGAATAGAAATTGCACATGTTTTCAATTTAGCCATCATCAAGCCTTAATATCTTGATACTCCTACTCTTTGTACAGATACAATGTGAGTCAACTAGAAGAATGGCTACGAGATAAAAATCTGATGAATAGCGGGGCTAAAGAAACCCTGGAACCCCTCATCCAGGCTGCACAGTTGTTACAAGTAAAAAAGAAAACGGATGAGGATGCTGAAGCCATTTGTTCAATGTGCAATGCACTGACTACTGCCCAGGTAAGTAAACTCTTATTGACTGTTCCGCTGTCACTTTCAAGTTCTCTGCTCTGCTGGCGTTTGCTATGCCTGCCTGCACTGCTGTTGCACATGGATCAGTGATTTCGTACTTTGTTTTGCGTTAGTAAAACTGAAACAGATTAAGTTGGAGGAGTAAAAAAAAAGACCAGACCTTTTTAAGGTCTGATGTTCAAGATAAGTTTTGGAGCAAATGAGAGGGATCTCAGTAGATTGTGCAGTGTGTAGTACTATGCATAGTATCTCAGTCTGTGAAAATCCTTAGAGAAAGCTCTTCACTCAAAGACATCTCTGTACTCCGTAGCTCTGCCTGGGATACCAGGAAATGATCTTTCTGCCATCAGAGTTAGTATCCAGTTAATGGACAATTCACACAGAACTGTTGTCTCTGGGTCTGCAAACAAAAGTGTTAAGTTACTGTACCCATTAGCCTGGGGAGGCTGAACCAAGCACATCTCAGTGAACAGCTGAAGACTTCTCTTTATGAACGCTTAGATTTTGTACAGATAAAGTTGCACTTTTCTTTAACAGGAGTAAATGAATCCAAGCATCTTTGGTGATTACTCAACATTCCCATCAGGGAAAGGAAGAAGTTTCTCCTCTTCTTTCACAATGGGGTTGGCAATAGCAGTTGCATTGATATAGTCATTTTAATTCAGTAATTCACATTGATGGAAAAATCCGTTTGTTTTTTACTGAAATAATAAGTTAGAATTCCAGGTGCTTTGAGTGTTTTAACTTTGTTTAAAAGTGTTGTGTTTTGTTTTGGTTTTAAAGAGAATTGTGTAAAAAAACAAATAGAATTTTTAATAAGTTTTTTTTACAAGTTTAACCCATATTATGATTTAAAGTCTTTCTGATGCAGTTCTTCTCTTTGGTGGTTTTAGCCCCATTTTTAGAGAAATAGCTCACTCTCTTGAAAACCAGTGGAGTCATAAGACTCTTGAATGGAAGCTACAGAAGGTCATAATTACAGGGTCAAAATCAGGGTGAGAAATAAAGCATGTTTCCAGGGAGTGTAGGAACACAGTCAGTTACTTATCATCTGATTTTTCCATAGTTTGGTCTTTTTCACAAGCATGTAGGAATTCAGAGTTTTTACCTCCGAAGAACACATATTCTGGAGGAGGCAGTTATATACCATAGTGTTATGATGGAATTCCCTATATATCAATGAAGCAAAAAATAAGGAATACTTGTAAAGAATTTTCTTTTTAAAATAGGTAATTTAAAATGTATATTATTAGTAACCATGGATGTATCTGTTAATTCAACAGTAAAATTAACCTGAGAATGGTTGTTCTTCTTCACAGATTGTTAAAGTTCTGAATTTATATACTCCAGTTAATGAGTTTGAAGAGAGAGTCTTGGTATCATTTATACGTACAATACAGGTATGGCTATATCTTTTAATCTGTAATTATCTGACTATTCCTGATAAATCTTCTGCTGAGCCAAAATAGCTTGCATCCTGAAATACATTCAGGAGTCTGAAGTAACTAGATTTGATGCTGTCAGCCTTAAAATTACAAGCAATCACAGTTTACTGCCTCTAGGCTTGCATGAAAGTGTTAGCTTCCCTGTCAGTCTCTATGAGATTTTTGGAAGGTGAGAGGGTTTTGTGTGTATACAGCTTTGTGTATGTAAACACACTTTTATGTTTTATGCCAACTTTTCAAGTGGTAACATTTATATATGCAAATTTATTTTTGTCAGACCCATGTCTGCATGAGAAGTTCCAACTGCTTTGAAAACTGAGGCCTATCTTCATTCCAAAGTTCTTCATTTAACCCTTCTATATAAGTTTATGTATATATTATATATAACTTCTATAAAGTTATAAAAACTTCTATATAAGTTTTATATATATTGATGAAAATGAAATATGTTGAAAACTGCAAAGAAAAGCAGCCAATAGAGCAGAGTAAAAGAAACAGAGATGATCCTTCTGGTCTGGTAGAAATTTGAATTGCATTACTAGCAGGATAAGGGAGCTTGAAATCAGCTGCTGATAGATACAAGTGTACGATCCTCCTTTTGTTTTCTGGGGTTCTTTTTTGCT
>JBCJKH010063364.1:0-14500 GCA_039877255.1 Loriculus beryllinus
TGTGGTGAGCATCACTTGTGGTTTTTGTTTTTTCTTTCTTTTCCCTTTCCCATTTCAGTTTTATCTTCTCTTTCTTTGCTATTTCCCTTATTATTATTTCCGTTATTATTATTATTAGTAGTAGTATATTGTACTTCAATTATTAAATTGTTCTTATCTCAACCTGCAGGTTTTATATCCTTTCACATCCTTTCGATTCTCCTCCTCATTCAGCCTGGAGAAGAGCAAAGGGATGGTGAGCAAGCAGCAGCACGGTACTTAGTTGCTGTCAGGGTTTAAACTACAACACTTGACTACCTAGTATGCTGATAGAAAATTTTCTAGATATTCTTGAGACATATTCTCTGCTTTAAGAAATCCTTTGTATCACAGAGCCAGCAGAATGTATTCTGAAAAACCTGTGTGTTTTAAAGTAACCTAGTATTTTGAGATCCTTGGCTTTTTGAAAATCTTTTCACATCTGTAGCAGCATATATAATCACACACATCGACTTCTCTCCAGCCAGTGAAATTAGAGAAACATTTTTGCCAGGTTCATTCAATAAGTAAAGAGTTAGGATTTTCAAAAGAATGGTGTTTAGGCTATGTTTCCAGATGTAATATATTTAGGTGAATTTATTCCATGTAAACCTCCTGCCTTTGGTTTCCTATTCCTATTGGCTCTCTGGCTCAGCATGCAGAACATGAACACACAGTTTCTCCATTTTAACATCAAAACCTGATAACACTTTGCAGTAACTTAGCTAAAAAATCTCTTTGCAGAGTTTGGTTGTTTTTCAGAGACGGATTTGATTTGGCTCATTCCTAGCAGCCAAAAGAAAAAGATTGTAGGCTGGCTTGGTCAACAGAAACCTTCACAGTTCCAGATATAATCCCAAGAATGTTCCTTTGCTACTGCCATGATCATGAGAGAAGAAATGCAATAATATTATTTCTTAGTTCTGTCTCACACTGTTAGGTTGATCTATTAATGTGCCTAAGAGCATTCACAGATCATGAGAATGTCTTTCTATAAGTAACTGAAACACTGTCAGGATGCTTCTTCCAGTGTGTCTGAAGTAAGAACACTTGATGGTATGGTGGCATACCAACTTTTCATCTCATGCTTTTAAAAAAACAATAAATAGAAAATCCAAGTTGGTTCTAGCCAACATGAGTACACAAAAATATGCTAAATGGAAGTTCTGTTACTAATTCAATGAAACAAAATTGTTCCAGGAGCTGTACAATGCAGCTTTTATAAAATAGATTAAGTTAGAGTAAGCATTTCTAATTTCTTATAAAACTCTGAAAGGCCACGGTCTTAATAACTTCTTATAATGGTTCATGCCATAATCTGCAGTCTGTATACAGTGTAAAATGAACATAGCTACAGTCCACCTTAGACTCACCTGACAGTCAGTAGAGGATAACAGCATTCTCTTTTTTAATGTTTTCCTGTATCTGATACCTAAACCTGCTCAGAGCCCTGTCCGGCCTGATTTTGAACACTTCCAGGTATGGGGCATCCACAACTTCTCTGGGCAACCTAGCTCACAGTCTCATCACCTCCACTGTAGAAAAAATGTCTTTTTTTTGTCCAAACTAAACCTACCCTTTTCAGTTTAAAACCATTTTCCCTCATCCTGTCATTACAGAACATCATAAAAAGCCTCTCTCCACCTTGGTTGCAAGTACCTTTGTATATTCAAAGGCTGCTCTAAGGTCTGCCCCTGAGCCTTCTCTTCCAGGCTGAAAAACCCCAACTCTCACACTTTCTTCATAGGAAAGATGTTCCAATCTGTGATAATTTTTGTGGTCCTCCTCTGGACCTGCTTTAAGAGGTCCATGTTTTTTTTGTTCTTGGAGCCCCAGAGGTGGAGGCAGTACCTCAGGTGGAGTCTCATGAGAGCACTGTAGAGGGAGAATCACCTCCCTCAACCTACTGCCACACTTCTTTATATGCAGCTCATCACAGGATTGGCTTTCTGGGCTGGTAGAGGACATTGGTGGCTCATGTCAGTATCTTGACTCTACACTTCACCCGACCCATATCTCTACAGGTTGTGAATTCCACTCGGACTTAATCACTGCACCACAGGGTGCCACTGATCTTGGCATAGTCATGTGATTCATCCCACCATGTTTCAGCAACAGTGATTATATCACAGCTTTCTAGCTGCACAATGGCTTCCAACTTCTTCTGCTTGTTATCCATACTGTGTGCATTGTTATGGAGGCACTTCAGATGGGCTATAGACTATGTCAGATTTTTAAAGGAACATACCCTAACTCCTTTGAGGTATGTCAGGGTCTGATTGGAGAAAACCCCGGTGACAGACCCTTTTTCAGTTTGTGATCCCAAGAGTGAAATTAAGATGTACATGAGGTCAAGTACCATAATTGATCAGTAGGTTTATTAGGAAAGGGCAATTATTATAAAAAAGGAGAAGTCCAAAACTTGAGTACAGCAGCAGTCATGAAGCCAAGCCATTCAATTCATCTCCTCCTTCCTAAACCACTTCCTCTGACTGAGAGGATAGGGGAGAACATCAACAATGCTCCAGATCCAACGTGCTTCAACAGATGTGTCTCTTTTGATGGTTTTAAGTTACCCCATCAGTATCACTAGAGCCCATATGGAATAGTAGAAGTGAACGATAATCTGTAGGGTTCACTGGGCTCAGCAACCTCTCAGTGGCATCAAGAATGTGATCTCCTAGCAGGCAGTAAAATTCTCTAGAGAAATTGTCTAGATGGAAAATGGGTACTTCAATGCCTTTCAGTAAGGAAACTCTAGTTACTAATGCTTCTTGCGTTTTTCTGATGACAGTGGTTATAACTCAGGTTGGCGGAGAGATCAGCTTTTTCTGATTGGGTTCTCTTGGATCCTGTTTCTTACTAATGTGCTTAACTATCAGCATTCAATTTCAGTGACTTTTTTCCCTGCTGCATTGTGAGGTCTTTCTGGAAGTTCTTACAGATAGATTTAGATATGAAAATTTTCATATCAATAGCCTGCAGAATTTATCTCCTTAATATGGCTTATTCTTCTAAATATAATGGACAACACAGACACTAACTCAGACCCCTGGCAGATGCCAAAATTATTTCCCCTTTGTTGTAAAAATTAACCATTTACATCTGTCGTTGGTTTCATTCACTGTCTATTAGAATCATAGATTAGTTAGGTTTGAGAACATTCGTAATTTGCCTATTGCATCTTGACATTTTTAAGAGTTTTTTGGCATCTGATCTTGCTAAAATATTTTGAAAATACAGAATTACAATGTAGAACCAAATTTATTGGTATTAACCATACTTTTTTCAGAAGAAAAAATTCAAACCTATATGCATATTGATGCTTATTAAATGAGGGATAAATATAGTGATATTTTAATATAGGGAACTTGAAACAAAGGAAGGAGCTGAACTGTTACTGCACAGGAGTGGGATGCTGGTGAAATGACAGCATTAGGTGGGATAAGCATTGATACTGATGAGCCAAGAGTGCTCTGGGGCTGACTAGTGGTTACAAAGCTATGGAATGAGGTTTGTGAGCACTGTGGTGAGCTCACTCTGCTGTTTCAGTGCAGGTATGATGAGAAATCCCAAGTGATCCATTGTTCTGAAAATGATTTGGAACCTTTAAATTATTACTTATTTTGTTTGGTTGCTTTGGTTTTGACAGGACTTTCACCCAAATGGAATAGTTTAGGAACATTTTGAAAATGAAGAATGCACTTCTCACATTTTCCAGCTATTCCAGTATTTTTTTCCCAATTCTTTAGGGGACAAAGTGGAAAAGAAATAACAAAAGATGGTTGTTGCACATCAAACTTGAATGGGACACTAATAAAAAAATAAGTGTGTGCGTGAACAGAATTAACAAGCATTTCCTAGCTGTTTTTTTCTCTTTTTATATCTGTATAAATTTAACATGGAGAGGAACAGCAAGCTGTGTACTTGTTTACTTTTCACATTAATGAAGCTCTAGGTTGAAAGCAGATGAAGTTATAAAAACGAAGTGCTTCATGGCATTGATTTCTCTAGACGCTAACAAGGCAGAATCTGAGCGGAGATGACAACAAAGTAATGTCTCCATGGGCTCAAATGCCACATTACAGAAAATGTCAATAAATTAACTTAGTTGTCCTGTTACTTTGCAGGCTAAGGAATTTAAATACACAATCTCTAGAATCTTCTAGAGGTACGTCAAAACAGTGGTGCAGCACTAAAGGGGTATGGCATATTAAAATCGTTCCTTGGTGTATTACAGGGTTATATTCTAGAGTGGATAGTTTCGGAGGAGAAATCGGTCTTCATTTAATACAGTTATATGGAAGAATCAGTTGATGAAAATCAACCCACCAAATGAGTGGGACTAAGAGACAAGTCCCGTTTCTTCAAGTTACTGAATGAATCCACAGAAGTTTTAGGATAAATTAATTCAAGTTGCAAATTAAAGACATTATTAGAGGCATGGATGTGGCTTGGGTGCCTTGGGAGGGGTGTAGCAGTCTGGCTCTGCCACTGGATTTTGTCCCTGCAGCCTGTCTTATGGGGGATTTTAGAACTACCTCATTGCACAATGCTCTCAAAATAAACTTGATATTTTAGAGTGTCATATTTGTGTGTTGGTGGCTTTGTTGCAATAAATTTACAATAAAAAGGGCACACATTTTCCTTTTTCTTTCTTCCTCTTTGTGAGTGCTTTATGTTCAACCTGGGGTAGTAGCATGCAGCTGGAAACATCCCTCATCTTATATATTGCTAGCTTATTTAAGCTAGGTTCTCTTGCATCAGGTTGGGTTTTTCTGCTCAGTTGTAAGCATTGGAAATATATTTGTGCAAAAACATTGGAATTAGGAGGCAGAGTGCAAATACAAGTGAAAAAGTGATCTAACAAAGTTTCTAGTATGAGATGAAGCTGTCTAAGAGAGATTTTTATCTTCACTGTAAAACCTCAGCCTAAAATTGAAAGTGGAAAATACTTGGTATGCTCATGAAAATGAAACAAGCAGAACTGGAGACTGTAATACCATTAGTTGATAGCACAGCTCCTTACCAGTATTCCGCTTTAGGAGGGAGTCCTCATCAGCTCAATGCATAAAGAATAATTATATTATATGCTTTGGTGTGGATGTTAGGTTTGTGTAGTATGGGTATTTCTAGTGCAAGCCCAGGTTGAAGTTAGGGTGAAGTCTTCCTTCCTTTCTTGACTGTTACCTGGCTTTGCCTTTCATAGCTTTAGCAAGTCAATGGTTAAAAAGAACTCCAAAATATATTTTGGTTGGTTTTCTTGTCTTGCTTTTTGTCCAGTAAAGGTATAACCGATAACTTTGAACTTATTCAGTCATCCTTAGAATTAAATTTTCAGTACTTTTTTTAAGAGGTTGCAGGTTTTTCACTTTGCTTTCCCTAGTTTGTAGAAGTCATGAAAAACCATCACGTCACATGTGCCTTTTTGGGGTTTTCTGATTTAGCATCTTCATTCTGATATATCTGCTCTAAATTTGGAGGAAGTGGGGAAGGGACCTTAGGGACACTTTTTCCTGTTTCTGAGTTGGCCTCAGATTACTACTTTTATTACCTTCTGGAATCCAGAGAGACAATGCAACTATGGGGAGGTAATATCCGTCTATAAAGAGATGAGTAGAAAAAATATGTATCCTGCAGAAATAGAATAAATATTAGTTTACATTGCTTTCTGTATTTTGAGCTTTGAGAAATCATAGGGTGAGCTGTTGTTGCAAGCTTCTAGTTAATCTGATTTTTCTAAGGTCTGCTTTCTATTATAGTCAGGCAGACTTGTTCCGCATTCGAGTTGCTAATTCTTGATGCACAGGATATTTTCATTCTCATTAAAATGTATTTATTGTCTAGTGTGAGGTGTCCCTGTCCATGGCAGGGGGGTTGGAACTAGATCATCTTAAGGTCCTCTCCAATCCTAAACATTTTGTGATTCTGTGGTTTATTTTACAATGTGAATAGCTTGCTTATGATGCTTCTTTTGATCTTTGGTAGTGTCACAGTCTCAGTAAGACTGCTGGTATAAAGTGATGTTTATCTCATTTCAGTTTTACATCCACCATTAACTGGACCCAAGTAATACAGCCCCTTTGCAAAAACTGGTTTAGTTTGCTAGGTCTCAATATGATGTCCAGGAAGATGCAGGTATTATTAGAGCTTGGAAGTTACTCTCTGTCTGCAGTTGGAAGGCTTCTTTGCATGTTTCCGTGATTTTATTTGCATTTATTGGGTTTTAGGCCTTTTAAGAAGTTTGGGGGGAGGGGAGGAGTAGGAAAGCTATGGCAAAAATTGTGAAATTTTTGCAAAATGTGATATTTCTTTTTTCTAAAGCTTGAATTTGAAATATCACTATCACTT
Source organism: Loriculus beryllinus (assembly GCA_039877255.1). Lineage (NCBI taxonomy): Eukaryota > Metazoa > Chordata > Aves > Psittaciformes > Psittacidae > Loriculus > Loriculus beryllinus. The sequence continues at coordinate 6,370 of JBCJKH010063364.1, forward strand.
ATGTTTCTAGGGCAACAACTTAATGTAATGCATATCGGCAGCTGAAATACTTTTCCTAGCAGCTGGAGAGTGAAGTTATCAGGACCCACGGTCTGTTCTGCACCTGATACTGGGAGCTTTGTGGTTGGCAGGGGTGGTTGTTAGTCCCCCTTCTCCCATTGTTGCTGGTGCCCTTTTGAGGAGCAGCAAGCAGCACTGAGTGGTGCCAGAGCTTTTCCACAAGAGCTGTTGTAATACAGGATGCTGCCAGTTCAGGGGAGTGAATAAAATCAGATTTCCTATAGCTCTGAGTCAGGAAAAGCAGCAAAAGGAGGGAGGAGGTGACAAAGTGAGCTTTCTCCAACAACTTGGATTGCAGAGGAATGTGAAACTTTACAGTTTTCTCCCATCTCGCTCTTGAAAGTTAACACAAGAAATAGATAGGACTGGGAGACAGTTTTCTGACAGAAATCCCAGAACTTTCATTCCCAGAAGCTGAGATAGTGACAAGAAGCTGGGTGCTCAGCAAGGAGTAACCCGAGAATTCTGTTGACTGAGTTAAAACCCTCCAGCAAGCAGGTGTTGGGTAAATGTTTTGATTCTTTGCAGCGTATATTTGCATATTTAAAGCTTTCTGGTACTTCTGGCTCATTGTAGTTTGCCCAAGTCTTAAATTGAACAAACCAGCAAGGCCCTTATTTTTTATGGGATCACTGTGTAGCGGTTTCAAGACCTACATGGGCTCCTCATTGCGAAGGTCTGACCTGTCCTACCCACATCTGGGGACGTGGTGTATCTGCAGGTCCTGGCTGTTAGCATCTCAGTGATAGCTATAGGTAACATCACACCTCAAACAACGTGAAGGAACTTTTAACTGCTGCTCTCTGATTGTCTCCAGTCCTAAACCCCTTTTGTACCAACATCGTTGATGGGTCCCTCTTGCTCTTCCCAGCAGGACTTGGACCAAGGCTAAGACTCCTATTTCTTGGCCAGGGAGAGTAGATGTGGGTATAACAGGTCAGGCTGGAGCAGCAAGCAGCTCTGGCCCTTCCAAAAGGTCCTATGAAGCATTTAAAAGGTTTGATGGAAAATGAGGCTCTCTATATATGTAGTAATATTTGTTTATACAGGTTACTTTTTTTTTTCCCCTTCATTCAAATATGCCTGGGGGCATGGGGGTGAAGGAGGAGAAAACATGTTGAGAGAATAACACGTGGTGCCTTGGAGCATTTTTATTTTCTTGATTAAAAAAAGCTTTTCCTGTGATTTTTTCAATTTTGTCACTTCTCATTTGCTGGGATCATGAAAGATGATAATATGCTCTCTGTAACCTTCTTCAGTATATTTTTGTCTGGTACATTAATGGATTCCTTAGTACTTGAGGGAAAGCAAGTCTCAGCGTACTAGTTGCAAATCAGAAGGTGGAAGTGGTGTTATTTTTTTGTTCCCAAACTAACTCAAGGTTATGCATGTGCAAAAATAGCTTTAGGCTACAACAAATATTTTCTTCAGCAGGTCTAGCTCATTTTATTGACATATTGTTTTGTAAACTGCGGGTGACTTGCATTGTTCTCAACCAAAATAACTTGCATCAATCAACATAAGAGGGTAATTAATTTACATATATTCATTGTGGAAATGTTCCAGACTTTTTGTTACTGTGGAGTGCTAGACTTGAGAGGGGAAAAGTGCAATAACATTTGGGGTTTGTAGTTTAAGTTATTCTTCACTTCTGTTTGTGCTGGAGAAAGCGTTGTAACCTTAAATTTGAGCTTGGCGTAGTGTTGAATGAAAATAAAGCCAGAGTTAGGAGTGAAATTGTGTTTTGTGACTGTGTCACCCATCAGTACAGCCTTAAGGAGATGAGGAGAGGTCGACTATTGCGTGCCATAGCAAACTGTAGTCCAAAACACTTGTCAAGAACAAATGCAAGAGAGTTAACTGTTTCCTTTCTGTGTGAGAATCTGATGCCACAAGAGGAGCTATGGTAGATATGGAGCCTGATGAGTTTTGTCAGAGGTGTGTGTGATGCTTCACCTGTAAAGACGAACGAACACACGTGCAGTGTGTTGTCTTTGAATAGGCAAGTGCTGGCTCCTGTTTGCATGAGGCAATGGAAAGTGTTGGGACCACCTGAACTTCACTAGTCTGCCACTGAACTGGAGTTAAAGCAAGTTTCTTAATCTGATGAAATGCAGCGTGCTTATCGCTATGGGTGGATTGACAGGAGGAAGTGAACTTGTGTCTCTGAAGGTGTAGTGTGATGCCTCTTCCTCTCCTCCTCTGCACCCTGAATATCCTATGTGCATGACTTATTAATAGCTGCTATTTTGCCTTGTTATCTCCATGGGGTAAGGGAGCAGTGAGGCAGGATGCTCAGAGCCTTCATGTAAACCGGTGCCACACACAGGCTATTCAGGCAAATCGCTTTACCGATGCCATCATCATGAATAAAACCTCATATTTTTAAACCCGAGACAATGTCATGCAAGAAAAGCCTTTCCTCATTTTACATCATGCATTCTCTGTTCGAGCGCTTGGTCTGTTACCAGCATATTATACACTGGCACTGTGACTTTAATTCCTCACTTCTAAGCACCACTGGAGGGGATGTTGCTGGAGGTGAGACAGCTGCTCCTGTAGGGAGGCAGGGCATCAGATGGGATTTGCTTGACATCAATGAGGGATATCGTTTGGGAAACAAACAAAACACTTTTATTTCCTGCTGTTTTCATTCTTTAAATGGATTCCTGACATTTTACTTGAGGAGCTGCCCATGAAAGGATAGCATTCAGGCTGAGGGTGTTGGCCTCTCTTTCTAGTGGCTTTCTGATGGAGAGTATAGGATCACCTGTGCCAATTTATTATCCTCCTGCCAATGGGACTGCTGCTGTGATTAAGCTGTTGTGTTGTAGGGCTGGAATTGGCTTTTCTGGCTTCGAGGTCTAGTCCTGAGATGAGAAGTCAGGATGTAACTGAGGGGCACAGCGGTTCTGCTTGTGCTGACCAAGCCTAAGCAGCTTCTCCACAACCAGTGCTGAGAAGCAGCAGGGTTAACCTAGCTCACTGGTAACACACCTGAGTTTCAGAGTATGTGCTGCCTACTGCTTGCTTGTAGTCCTTGGCCTCACTACCCCTGTGTCCATGAAGAAACCCCCTGCTTGCATGAAGTGATGTTTTCAAGCTGACCGTGCAGGTGATGGCTTCGAGCCCATATTCTTCCTTCACTCAAGCTGGTAACCCTCCTACTTCCCAGCAAGACTCGAGCTGAGTACCAGTGAGCTCTCCAGGGCTTTTCTGGGTTTTTCCTGGATACCTGACAGAGAGTGGATGAATTTTCTGATTCACTGGCAAAGAATCAGAGAAGTGTTTGACCCAACAATGAAAAAGTCTTTGTGATTATTCATTCAGGGGCATTAAAGGCAAAGAATGCCAAAGAAGGTTATATAGACATATGGGCAATGTGACTGTTGGCAGGTTGGCATGACTGAGTTAGTCCCAGGTGCTCTCATCTGTGCTAACTCTGCTGAGGAGTGTGGAGCTGACTGGAGAAATGCAGTTGTGCTTTCAGTAGCTTGCAAAGATTGAAATCTGACTTTACTCTGTACCAGTCTGAATGTGCTCTGCTTTCCTTTCCATGAAATCAGAAGTGTCAGGGTACTGTAATTAAGATGCTGGTTTTGACTCAATCATATTTTCTCCTCCTAGTTACTCTGAATTAAGTGGTTCAGGGGCTTGAACTTGGGCTGTCCGCATCCCAAGTCAGTAAATTTCTCTTTGCTCTGAGCTTAATTGATATGATCTGCAAGCAAAAGAGAATTTCTGAGCTAATCTATTGAAAGCCTCTCCTCAGAGCTGCAGTTTTTAGTCTCTTCCTAGAAGACAAGTGATGGGTGCAGTAGATGGTGCCAAATACAGGGACCCAAACAGTACACCCACACTGGCAGAAACCACGTACTCCCAACCTTGCTCTTTGTAATGACTTTATGCAGTATGAAAATTCATGAGTATTTTATTTTCCTTTGGGTTAAGGAATCATCAGATCAGCTGTCTGTCATTCTGAGAGTGTCTGGATGCATTCTGTATTCCTCTTCCATCTCGACTCTGTATAAAAGCTTCTGACTAGTATCCATTGTCCTGGCAGCATCCACGGACTCTTTTTGGAGAGCATGCAAATGACTGAGGCCCAAAGCCAACTGGTGCAGTGCTCACTGAGCATTGCAATGCTTAAGTAGGCATGAAGGCTGGAGCTGGATTGCCTAAACGGGGGAATCTACTGCCGTGTTAGAAGCTTTAGGGTAGCACATCATTGTTGGTAGAGAAGGGCATGGCTCCCTCTTAGCTTCCAAGATGCATCTAAGATGCCACCATGCCCCAGTGCTTGGGCTGCTGAAACTCTTGAATGCTTCTATTAATTAAGAGATAGCTTGCTATGCAAGGAGGAAAAGCCATCTGTTTTAATGCAGCATGGTGCTTCCCTATTTTTTATTCTTTCCTGGCAAACCAGAAATTTATGTGATACTGATCCATTATGCTCATTCAGTATATCCATTGCTAAGGAAGTTGCAATTTTCTTTAGATAAAAGCGCAGTAAAGATGAGCTGAAAGATAGCAACATGTTAAAACAAATTCCCTGTGGGAAATCCCATTGGGATGTGCTTGTATGTTATTCTTCCGTAGTGTGCCATTGCAGCAGGCCAGGGGTTTGGCATTGCACAGGAGTTAGGTGTGCATTGACAGCTTCCACTGTTTTAATTTTCTTTGCTGTCATGTCTTGCAAACTTATCTCTAGTCTCCTGCTATCTGGTGCATTTAATAACTGGATATTGTTAAAATAAATCTTAGCAAAGGGAAGCTGGAAAAATAACTGAAAGGAGCAAGGAGCTCAAACACTAAATGAGAGAAGAATTCAAGAAGAATTCAATTTCCTTGTTGTGGTGTTGGGTTTTTTTACTCCCCCTCCCCCTTCAAAAAGAAAAAAAAGGTAAAAATAATAAATCTCTGTGCCTTAATCTGGCACTGTGGTAGGCAGTTTGCATCTGGCCCTATGGGAACACATCTCTGTGAATGGGTAGAATAGGCACTTTGGTGTTTGAGCAGTGTGGCTGCGTGTCTCCATTCAAATCAAGGTGAGCAGCATCCCCTATGCTAAATCCCTCATTGTCACAACTCCAAGGTGTGTTCAGAGGAGGCAGATGGGCACGTCTGCCCCTTCCTACATCCCCGTCTGGGGAATCTGTTCAGGGTTCCCTCTGAAGAGAAGATGTGCTTATAGAGTCTGAAATCCTGAATTATAAGCTCTCAGAGTGTAGTTGAAGCATGGTTCTTGAGTATGTCTGAAGTTTATTATCACCTGCTTTCATTCTTATGGGGGATCCAGTTATCAATTGGGATTCAAGATGCTGTATAGGGCTTTGAAGGAGGAGAACAGTAACTTACTGCCACGGAGAAGGGAAGAAACAAGAGCACCTCATATGGTACCTCCTGGGTGCAGCATGGACCAAATTTCTGACCCTGTCTACTTGGTAGAACAATGCTCCCATGATACCTTTTGTGAGAGGGGAGGATATTACTATATCCAACCGTCAATAAGGAATCATGATGGTTCCCTTGAAGTCTCCTTGGCTCCAGTTATTCACCTGACCCCACAGGGCTTCTGTGAAAAGTTCCTTCATGTGTAAGGACATCATGAAGCTGGCTGGATTTCAGCAAACACTGGTGCTGAGCGGTTCTTGTGTATATACAGTTGCAGAACGCTTTCAGAATGAGTAGTCCATGGCAAAGCTGTTTTAATGAGCTGGAATGCTGATTGTAGCATATCCTACCCAATCTGTCAGCTGAAATACCTTCTTTGTTCTTAAAATAGCCCCCACTGATTCAGATTTTAATTGCAGATATTACAGCTGTCAAAGAAAAGGAGAGATGACCAGATGATTTATGTTGATAGTATAAATGGAAGCTGGGGATATGTCGAGTCCCAGCCTTTAGATCTTCCTTCATTCGAGCACTGTTACAAATATGCCTGTGTGCCACAGTGATTATGTGGAGAAGAGGCTCTCTCTCATGGTGAGGTGACCCTGAAATGCATTGTGTTTTATTATATCCACCGTCTTGACTGAACTAGTCTGACAGTAAGTGTGGGACTACAAGGATTTCAGCTCCAGTAGTGGTAACAAAGGGAAGTGATCAACCCCCTGTATGGCACCGTTAAGGCTGCACCTTGCATCCTGTGTTCAGGTTTGGGCCCCTCACATAGAGGGGAATATAGACATAGAGGTGCTGGAGCAAGGCCAGAGAAGGGCAATGAAGCTGGTGAAGGGTCTGGAGAACAAGTCTTATGAGGAGAAGCTGAGGGAACTGGGAATGTTTGGCCTGGAGAACAGGAGGCTCAGGGGAGACCTTATCACTCTACAGCTACCTGAAAGAAGGATGGAGGGAGGTTACCTTTTCTCCCAGATAACAAGTGATAGGATGGAGGAAATGGCCTCAGGTTGCCTCAGGGCAGGTTTAGACTGGATATTAGGAGAAATTTCTTCACTGAAAGGATTGTAAAGCATTAGAACAGGCTGCCCCCCTGGAGGTATTTAGAAGATATGTAGATGTGATGCTTAGGAACATGATTTAGTAATGGGTTTACGGTTGGACTTGGTGATCTGAAGGGTATTTTCCAACCTCAGTCATTCTCTGATTCTGTGAATCTTTTTAGCAGAGGGATGTCAGGAGCAGCCATCAGTGTCCTGTCATTGTTGCTGGTTTACTTCATTATTGATCTAATTCTGAAATTTTATGAGTTCATAAATAACTCATTGGCATGGTCGGCTGGTTTTAGTTTGTACTTTTTATTTCTGGTGCCCATGAGAATGGTTTTTTGGGTGGATGCAAGAGGTGCCCAGCAGGTTCCTTGGGCTGCAGAGAAGAACCATGAGAATAGTGCGAGATCATCCACCTTGGCTGATTATGTGTAAAGGTGACAAGAAATCCTGTAAAAGCCTCCATATTGAGTCTGTAAATCAGTGCAGTGCTAACTACACAGACCAAAGCACTGACAGTGTGATACACTGTCTTTGAGCCATTCACTGTCTGGGAGAAGGGTAGGAAGTTATCTCTTACAGGAGAGGGAGCTTTTGTTAAACTCAGGAAATTCCTGCAGAGAATATGAGCAATGTGTGGTAGCACACCTTGGTGATCCTTTTGGATGTTGCTGGCATATAAAGGTCTCCATTACATCTCATATGTTTAGTATCAATTGCCATTAGTTACACATTTACACAATGGAAGCTCAAGTCAGGGGCCGATAAGTGTTATACTTAGCAAATCTGGTCCTTAAGGAGGTACAGGACTTTCTTTCCCATTCCTTTGTGAAGGGCAATATCCTTCATGGTTGTTGAAGGTTTAATTATGCCCTTGCAGCATTCTAATATGCCTGAAGGGATTTTGCTGGAACTTAACAACAACAACAAAAGCCAGAGACAAGATGGAGAATGTGATTTTGTTTGTGTTTTGCTTAAAGTGCAGAAAATGGTGGGGGAGGGAGAAAAATTGTTGCTTGAGCATTACTAAAACTTTAATTATTTGTTCTGGTGCGTGTTACGTTGTAAATGCAATAATAAAATTAATTTCAATTTTTGTTTCTTCCCCTATATGAGTGACAGGGGGAAAATTCTTCTCTGAAGATACTGTTACTGGCCTATGTGTGTATCTAAGTCAATGACATAAGCTAGATAGAATGTTGGTAATTGATGGTGTCACATTCTCAGGGCTTGGGGAGATGTGTATGAGTGCGCTGGATGCTCTGTGATGCCTGTCCTGGTGGCAGGATACTTAACTCCCACTTCGTATTGTTCCTTGACAGTAAAAGGAGAAATAGGATGAGCTTTCCCATCTGAAATGGGAAACTGTGTTATTAAGTCTGTTACAAATAGAAAACAGGATTGTTTTAAGGTTACAAGAGCCATTTGAGTTACGTTGTAGCATCACCCAGGAATGAACAGCAGAAGGTGCTGGTACACTGATAGCATATTATTGCCAGTAATTATCTTGACTTATCCTTAACAAAGTTTGGAGCAGCCCTGTGCAGAAGGACTTGGGGGTGTTGGTCGATGAGAAAATGAACATGAGCCGGCTTCAGTGTGTGCTTGCAGCCCAGAAAGCA
>JBCJKH010063365.1:0-10490 GCA_039877255.1 Loriculus beryllinus
TTTCTCCTTCTTCCCCCCCCCCCCCCCCGCCCCAACAAAAAAGGACCCCACACCACCCGCTAACATTTGGAAAAAACAACAGAGAACTATTGCCTCTCTTTAATTTTCACTCACACACTTAGATGAATGAGCAAGTAAGGGAGAGACCTCAACAGCCCCTTTAGACGTGGGGCTGAATTGATGGGATTGTGATTTGTAGGATTTCTCCACTTAGTCCCTGCCTCCTACTTGCTCTCCAGCCACTCCAAAGTCTCTTCCCCTCTCTTTAAGCAGCGATTTCTTTCAATCTCTCTCTCTCTCCCTTCCTGTGTCTCTCTCCCTCACACTCTCCCTCTCCCTCCACATACACTCATCTCCCCGGAGAGAGAGAGAAGAGAAACAACTCCCAAACACCGACCAGATGTCGAAGAAACGCAAAGCCCTGGAGGGTGGCGGAGCCCGGCTCCCCCCCGAGGACCCCAGAGCCTGCTTTGGGGCCGGCGAGGAGCAAGGTAGGGCGGCGGAGGCCTGCAGGTGGCCGGGAGGTTGGTTGGCAGCTGGGAGCCCACTGCAGGGGCACATCAGCCTGGCAGCCTCCTGTAGCCCACCAGCGCTGGGGTGACTTTGGTAGTTAGGCCAGGCTGCACCCACCACGGGGCTCAAACTGCAGGGCTGTGCCCACTGCACTGACACTGAACTTCTGAGAGCGGAAGGGTTAAGGGGGGGCAAGGGATGTGGGATGGTGGCTGAGGCGGTCCAGGCTCCCTTCCTCTATGCAGTTTGTCCCTGGCATGGGCATAGCCACGGTGCCTCATTGATTTGTAGCTTGTGTGCAAATCTGTTTGCAGGGTGCTCCTAGCTTGGGCAGCGAATGAGCTATAGGCACCTAAATATACATCGTGGTTTTGCGTGGGTCCAATTTCCTTCAGCAAGCCCCCGTCCCTTGTATGATTTTGGTTGCATCATGTTGAGGTTTCAAACGCTGCACTTGTAGTGCGCTTTGCATCCAGCTAAAGTTGGTTTTTCCTCAGCCTTAGTGCTTGCTGTAATTTTCAGGCTCCAAGTATTTGTGGTGAAAGCTACTCTGTACTTTTTGACAAGATAATATCAATGTAGCAGTCGAGTGGTGTAAAATCAGCAATGCACACAAGTGTGAAAGAGTTCTGCAGCCGGATTTCTTCTTGTTAAGCCATCCCAGTGGGTTCCCTTCGTTTGTGTGTGTTTTGACTAAGTGGGCCCAGATGAGCCAGGCTGAGCTACAGGGCTCTGGGCTTGTGGCTGTAATGCAGAGAGGAGAGGAAAATGCCATTTCGATTTAGAGCAGTGTTTCTGGCTGTTTCAAATGGCTCTGGAGGCTGTGGTGGGAGATGGTGGGGGTGCGGTGGGTTTGAGTGGCAATGTGAGTATGTCTCTGTGTGTGCTTCAACTCACAAGTGCGGTGCTTTTGCCTGGGCAGGTGTACACAGAGCAGAGAGGGATGGAATGAATGTGTTCTCCAGCATGGAGTCTGTGGCCCTTTATGTGAAGGATCATAACGTCACAAGTCACCCAGATCATGAAATTCACTCACCACCATGGATGTTTCTGCTTTTTGCAAGGATATGTCTCCAGCACAGTGGCTGGTGTGCTCTTCTGGGTTCATTAGAAAGGAGCACTGGTAGTGATTCACCATCTCTCTCAAAAGATATGGTTTAGGGTTTATGTAGTTGTGGGTTTTAAATTGCCTGGCTCTCCCACAAGAAAATAAGATCCACATTCATGTTTTTTTTCATTTCTCTGCTTAAGACCAATCTTGACATGGGAGGGACATTTTCAGACCCTGTGAATGACTTTATTTGCATGACAGCATTCAGTGTGGAATTTTGCTGTTACTAACGTGGAAAATCTTACCTATTTGTCAGCCATAGAGAAGGTTAAACAGAGAAAGGGCATTCAGCAAAGACCTGGAAGTTGGCTATAGATTACATGTAATTTTAATTTAAATGTATGCCAATAGCGAGTGTAGGAGCACCTTACACATTATTGTGATGCAGTGATGTGTGCCTGGTTTTAATATTTTAGAATGCTTTTTATTTTATTTTATTTATTTTATTTTATTTATTTTATTTTCTCCACAATAGTATTCCCTTTAACACTTCTGGTTATGTAACAAGAAACAGAAGACAAAAATACAACCTTAAAACAGGATTGGTTTTCCTTGATTTCAGTGTGTACAGAAAAAGGGAAATTCAAAGAGAAAAAATTACTTATTAAAGCATTGATGTGTATTTAAAGAGAGTAAATAAGGTATCATTTCCCTGGTAAGGGGACACAAGGTATTTTGTAAATCAAACTGATTGAAAACCTATGCTTGCACCTAGGTAATCCAGGCTTGTGTCATCTTTGCCACAGTAAATTATGAAATTAAATTGTGACTGTAGTTTTATTTCTGAACTCAAATTTATTTCTGTGAACTTCTGTTTATTTTCTCCCTCCTATTTTGCAGGAAGGAATGTTGCTTGTTAATTACATTGGCTGTGCCTACGTAACTGTAGAAACCATTAAGAGTGTGCAATGTATCACAGTGTTGTGGGGAATGTATTTTGTGTGAAATGGTGGATGGGAAGCTTTCTTAAAGCATAAGATGTACAGGTATTTTTTTTGGATTAATGTGACGTATTTCCCTATGAAGCACTGCTCTTACGGCAGGTTTACTACCTTTGTGGAGAAGGCATACTAGTTTGGAGGGAAACTGTGCAATATTTGCCCAGAAGTATGGAAAAGCCATGTAACTCCTGGGTTTTAGTGTTAAAATGTGTGTGCATTGGGAGCGGGGAGGCGGGGAAGGGGAAATGGGCATTTGTAAACCAAGGGAAGAAAAATAGAGAGCTCAGATTTCTGGAGGCTGCCAAATCCTGTATTCCTGCAGAAGCTGAACGCAGAAGCCCTGCTGTCCTTGGCTAACGAGGTGACTTCTCTCGGTGACAGAAGCGTGAGTGCATGAAAACCTGGATCCAGGACTGCCATCTTAAATCTGTGTCACCTGAACAGTGGAGGGCATGCGTTAGTTACAGATGAATCTCAGACTCTTCTGGGGGTCCGCACTTCTGGTTTTAAGTCTTAAGAGAGTGCAGACTAATTCTTAGCTGCTCCAGACTGTGCTGGATACTTGGCCAACTGAAGCGTGCGCTTGCGGAGTTTCATTCAGCTCTTGTTTATCCTCACTTGGCAAAGCTGTGGGTGGACAGACAGTATGTAGGCCATGATACAGATTTTTCAGACTTCTCTGATGCGGTTTTGTTTTTATTCTCCTTCAAAGTATTTTATGAAGGACTCTCTAATCCATACTTTAACCTTGCCTTTTATTATGGGGTCTCATGCTGTGTGTTTGAAGCCTCACTGGTGTGGAAAGAAGGAATGAGAGTACTCAGCATCTCCCACCTTCTCAATAGAGAGAACCTGAACCTGTCAAACTCATGGCACTTCACTACTTCACTTTACTGAAAGGGGGGCTTCTAAGGCTCGTTCCCATGATCTGTGGAGACATAGTGGCATTTCCAGGGAGAATTCAGGTTTTTTCATGAGCCTCTCAAAGGTGCCCCTTTCTTTCCACTGACTGTGCATGGGGCCTGGGATAAACTACACTGATTTGTTTTTACCAGGCTCAGTGGCAGGAACTCCAGCAAAGCTGATAACCAGATATGGTAGTTCAGTGTGATAGCCAGCATGGAGAAGGTGGGATTTATCTGTTGAAATGCAGTTCTGTGCACTCCCTTTATAAGCAGGAAGCAGAACATTTCTAGGGAGCAATTCATCTCTTCCTGAAGTGGAAGTCTACATTTAGTCAGCAGAATCAGATCTGAGAAGTGCTGTTTCTGCCAATTATAAATATAAAGGTAGTCCAAACATCTAGCATGGATATAGACAACTGTATTTCAGTAGATGACTCCTGCCTTTTGACCAGATCTTTCAGGCTTCAATACAAGTCAAATGATAGAGACATTTTTCAGCTGCATTTGAAGCAGAGGTCTTCCCTTCTGGTGATAACCCTTTTCCTCAAAATTGTAGCCCTCCCCCCCCCAAAAAAAAAAATCGAGAAGGATTTTGTTTTCTGTGAATCGCTGTTTTCTATGAATGTGTTGAAAGTAATGTGGAGGATGTGAAAATGGAGAGTGTTGATTTAAAACCAACCAGATAAAATGCGGACACTTCCCAAGACCAAATGCAACATGAATTTCTGCCTAAATTATTCAGTAATGCTGTGCACAATTATCCAGCAGTTCCTGGATATAACGTAATGCAGGATTTTGGAAATTTTCTTGCAGAGACTTTTGAGCATGATGGATTCAGGGAGGGAAGCATCTCTAAGTTTTGATTGGGAGGCTCTGTCTTGATTTTGCTTGCGTGTGAAGATAAATAAATGCATTTCTTCTTACATCTGTGGTCCAGTGGCTCGGAGTGCTGCATAGTCTCCATTGTCACAAATATGAGTGGTAGTTGAGATTTTTCTGTGCTTTACAAAATGGGTCTCTCAGTTGAACTCCTGCCTGCCCAAGAGTAACTTCTAAGATGTGATTACTTCATTTGAATTCAGTAGGACTGGCCACATGTGCATAATCACGTGCAAATGGAAGCATCTGCCGGATTTTGAGGGTCTTGGTTATTACTAACCAAAGACCTCTTGAGGGTCACTTCTACGAAAAGGATACTTCCCTAGGAACTACTAGGGGGAACATTTTATACTAAACTATCCTCTTTGACTAATACTAGACAATTTGCATGTGTGCTTAGCATTCACATTTGTCTTGAACTTTGGTATTAAGTTAGTGATTGTTATTAAATCTTTATTTGGGATAATCGGACACAGGAAACCAAGTTCTGTCCTGTTATTCAAGACTTATATTGATGTAATGGAAATCAGAATTGAACCCTACTTCAGAATTGCAATTTCCCTCCATAGTCTGTCTTCATCAGTACAATTAAAATTACGGGTTTTGCTCCATTTGTTATTTTATCATGCAAGTCAATGCTGGGATTCCTTCAAACTCCACACATCTTCATGTTTCTCTGATATAGGTGGAAAAGCAAAGCAGTTCTTCCCTTGTGTGTGTGATTTGAGGCTTCAGTTTCTCTCATACTTACTTTCCTCTACCCTCTATGTCCTGGCCAGTCTTTTCTTTCCACTTAGCTTCTGATCGCTGAAGCAAAGAAGCTCTCCTTGGTTCTGGGTCCTGCTCTGGAAGATCTGTCCACTCAGAATTAAGGTGTTTAGTGACAGAGGTTTATGCACTAGTGAGGGCATGGGAAAGAGAAGGGAATTACTGTACAACCTGGGGTTTGTGCCAGTACTGTAACAGCACAGGACAAAAAAGAGATCTTTTTGACTCTGTCCAGAGTAAAAAGTTTGAGTCACCAAAAAAGAAAAAGAAATGCAGCAGCAGCTTTTTAAGGGCTTTGTTAATGGAAAATAAACCATTCTTTCCAATGCTTTTTAGCTCAATGTTTGCTGGTAGTTTCCTGTGTTAGATTTTGAATTTTGATGTCTTTCTCCTGAGTCTGTCAAGGATCTGCTTTCTGAATGCTGTGGATGGGGTCTAACTTTTGGTTTCAGTGATTCAAATTCATCATGCTGAAAAAGAAAGCAGTTTTACCAACATGCTGCAGCATAAGTAAAGCTGCAAATTGAGATGCTAGAAAGATGCAAAACAAGGGAGAATTCAGAATGTTTGGGAAGAGAGTGTGGGGACAAGGTATATATGCTATGAAATAGCATTGTAAGCACTCCTGGAAAATATATCTTCCTTGGGTGTTTTTGCTGACTTGCTTTCCCATGCACAGTCTCATAAACAGTGCTAAGGAGCTTTCCTGTTCCCATTTGTTTTGGAAATGTATTTTTGCATGTGTCTAGGTATAAGTATGAGCCTTGTTTAAAATAAAATACAAAGGTTAATGCTTGTGCGTTTTGCTGAGTTGGTGTTTCCATGTAGAAAAGGACTTTCTTTCCTGTCAGACAATTCAGTAGAGCTTGGTCTTGAGATGCTATTAAGATGTGAGGTCGCTGTCAGCATTATAAGGGAAAAAAGGTATCCCAAACGATGTCACAAGGCAGAGCCATAGGCAAATGGGTGATATTTTAAGTACTTTACATAGTGGCTTTGGTTAGAAAGTGTGACTTTGGGGAATTACTGACTTGCCTTACAAATAAATTTATCCAAACATTTTAAAAACACATGACTTTTTCATTATTTGTGGGCACTTAGATGTTCCAGCTGTGCTGGTCATGTAGCATTTGTGGTGATGCTATAAACACATAGTGAGTCAGGAATTGAAATTTAAGCAAAAAGCAGGAGAGAAGTTTCCTGAGTAAGTTTCAAAAATGGGACTCTGATGCAATAACCCACCTTTCCAGGAAGAACATCTCTTGAAGCTTTGTGATAATTATTTGAAACTCTTCTTTGGGCTCCACTGAAGTTGTAGGATGGTTACAGTGATGACGGTGCTGTAGCCCTAATTCCATCTAGCTGTGGGTGCAGGATGTTAGTCCATCCTCCCGGCAGGCGTAAGCCTGCAAGTGATGATACTCTGGTGTACTAGTAAGTGTTAACTCAAGGTTACAACTGCTGTTAAGCGTAGTCAAGTCGTGCAGTTGGCTGAGTTTGCACCTTCTTGTTGCTGTCTCCCTACTTAGATAGTCAAGAGTGAGAGAGCAGCTCTAAAAAAGGTCTTCAGTGGTGACATCCTCCTGATTGCACAGTGAGCCTGAAGGGCCTCCTAGAGCAGACTAGGCCTAGTCTTTGGAGAGCCTGGCCCTCATGTGGCTTCAGGTGTTCCCCTGACTTGTAGAGGTCCTGCCTGGGTAATGGAGATCTACGTCCTCCTGATAGAGGAGAAATGCTCTTGATTTAGGATGCCTTGTAAAACTTGCAGAAAAAGTTAAATAGGGAGGGCAGTCATAAAGGTGAGAAGATTATAAAGGAAATGAAATTGAAAATGTGAAAACTGCAGGCTTCCCTTAATTTATGGTAGAATGAAAATCTGTGTGCATCTCCTGGATTTACTAACAATGTGTACTACTGTTTCTTTGTTTTCCTTCGCCACTCCCTTCTTTCTAATGAAGCTCCTTCCCTATTCCTGGTCAGCCAAGGAATGTGTATCTGCCCTTACTGTGAAATGTCTAAGGAAGAGTGCTGGTCTCCATGTTATGGTGTCCACATTTACCTGGTCACACTGTGTTGGCAGGAGGCTGCGTTTTATTCGATACCACCTTGCCATGGCTTTTGAACATACCTGAGTCCAGTGCTTCTAGGTAGGAAGGGAGGAGAAGTGTACAAGCTGAGTGATGTGAAGATCTAGATGCATTTATTTTTTAAAGGCATTGTGTTGCTAATATGCAAAACCAGAGACTCTAACCATCTCTAATGAAGCACTTGTTTATTAATGAAGTCACTTGTGTTTTCACCCTGTGGCCTTTTAAGTTTTTGTACTATTTGGGCATAATCCTATTTTTAAGTTACTAGTGATAATGCAGAAACCTTGGCAACTCGCTGAGCAACAGTTGTGGCTTTATGCTGGAGGAGGAGAAGAGGGACACTGAGTTTGATGGGCTAGAACACAGTTGGTTTGGGTATTTATCACTTCAGTCACAGTGTGATGGCTAATAATGTTGATACTTAAGGTGTGCCCACACATTGGGCAGTTGAGCTTATGCTCCTAAGCTTGTTCCTAGTATATCTGCCAACATGTGGAATGAACAGCTGTATTTCGTGGTATTAAAGTCATCCACGCTGTGTTTTAGTTGAGTACTGCATCTCAGATGAGGGACAGCTGGTAATTGATTCTTACATTGTTTTTCAGTTAGTGTTGAGCCCAGACATAATATGAGAAAATTAAAAATAAAAACCAGTACATATGGATCAGAAGCAAAGGAGTCATACTTGACAGTTGTATGAAATAATTGTAAGAAATGAGAGAGGAAACAAAGATAATCCTTAGATTGTAGTTGGAAACCACTAATAGATATCTAGACTTCAAGGGAAGGCTTACTTCAGTTTCGAGATGAAGGTAGAAAAATGACAGAGCAAAGATGTCAAGGCACCTGGAGAAGGCAACCTCTGCATGAGCATGGGCTAAATGTCGGGAGACATCTTCAAGAGTACCCCTTTTTCATAATCATTTTAATGCAATTGTCTTAATCTTTATGTAGCTGTTAAGTTAGCATAACAAATACCCATACAAGATAAGCAAATTGACTGTTCAGTTTGTGATCAGTTCAGCTTTCTAGACCTTGCACATGGAAAAGCTGATTTATTTTTCACTTTTAGTCTTTACTCACCTGCATTATTTTTCTGTCATTATATTTCCTTTAGTATGGATACAGCCAAGATGGGCTTTTGTTGTCTATAATTATTACTCAGGCTTTGCTGATCTGCTCTGTGTATTATTAATCACTTTCTAATTTTATGTTTTGTAACTAAGGATTGCAAATGAGTAAGATCAGATGGTAGGGCTCTGTTTTAACTGTCCATGCAAGTTCTCCAGCTGTCTTTGGAAAAAAATTAAATAAGTTACAGATAGCTTCAACTTTGTGTGACCTTGCCAGAAGTGGGACTAGGAGCACTCACATGTAGGGGCTGTCAAGAAACAATTAAGTAGCCTTCCTCCTGCATTTAAGCTGATTTTTGGCATCTCTACAAGACTGCAGGAGTGCTTCTAGTGTCTTTCAATGCCAAACCAAAACCAGGCTCACAGAGTGGCATCATGGCTTGGCTGGGCAGTGGTAACTAGCAGGTGCCTGCAGGGCAAGGAGATTGTCCTCAGTTGCATATGGGGACCCGAGGGCAAGGCTTTCTCCTCTGCTGCTCTTCCTTAGCGTAAGAAAGGCTTGGCTGCTTCTGAAGGTCAGTACCTTCCTGGAAACGCCAGAAATGTCTCACAGACCAATTTTTGCGTTGGTTAACTCAAGGGCCTTGCCTTCAGTGTTTTGGGGATGTTGGTAGATACTTTGTTCTCTTTACGCTGTGTGAAGAACTGCAGCATTTTCATGCAGTGGAATTTCTGATTCCAGGCAACAGTGCTGTGGCCTGTGTAGGGTTTTAAGGCAAATCACTCGGATTGCATTGGGTTCTGATCATGGTGCATGAATTCTTAAGATCCATATACTTTTCTACATATGGTCCTATCTGAACATTGATTGTTATTGTATCACTTGTCCTTTGACTTGAGTAGCCTGTTAGCTTCAAAATGCATATGCTTACCTTTGCATGGGGAAATTTGAAAATACTTGGGATTTCAGTGCCCTGTGTGAGACCCACACACTGAGATTTAGTCAGGGAGTTGAAGGTGCACGAGACAGAAGCATTTGGCTAGATGAAAGGGCTATGGTTTGCACATCAACAGTGGCAGCAGATTTGAAATGGTATGTATACAACTGTATGCAACACTTTGATTGGGTTTTGAAGGGCCAAAGCATCTAGATAATCCTTCCTCTACGCCTTTGCAGCTAATAATGCAAGCAGCTTCTGGTGTGCAGCTTCTTACAGGGTGCTTTTGGCAGATGCCATTCATTCTGCAACTGCAAGCTGGGCCTTAGGTACTTCCGTGGTTTTTTTTTTCTTAGGACTATGTTTTCTTGCCTTCTCCCTGTATCACTTTCACGTAAAAGGAGAGTAATTAGGAATAGGCTGTGCCTCACTGGTTTTTAAAGGTAGAAGATATGTGGTAATTCACATTTTTTAAAAAAAATCATTGGAGAATTACGACAGTCATTTTTAGCTGGGAAACTGCAGAATAAGCACCACTAATTTTAAAGCATTATGTATTTTTAATTTGGGATTATAATAGGTTGTGAAGGAAAGAGGAAAGCTTAATATGAAGGAATATTTAATTTTATTCGGGAAACATTTTGGCAAAAATCCCCTGGATCTGCACAGAACCTACAGATTTAAGATGTCTTTGCACAGCCAGAGGCTGAGATCATGGCTGTCTAACTACAGTTGGATATTTTCATATCTGCCAAGTTTAGCCTTAAATAAATAAATGAAAAAAGGTCATGTTCAAAGTCTTGAAATAGTTCTTATTTAATATTCTAGGGGATAGTGACCTCCCTTTGAAGATACTGTCCTCCTGCTAAAAATCATGCATGGAACCAAGGAAGTAGGTGTTTAAATGAAGCTATGAAATGTCTGAAGGTACTTTCTGGAATCCCTTACAATGACCCTGGTTCAAGAAATATGCCCTTCTTACTGCCAGGAGTGCAGTAAAGTCAATCACTGGAAATCTATTAGTTGTGGGCAATTGCAAGCGCGTTACCCAACATTGACCCACAAAAAGGAAAATTAACACAGTTAAGAGTAGTTCTTGCCAGAGAAAGAGGAACAAATAGGAGCAGAAGCTGAGTGGGAAGCTTCTAGCAGCAGGAGAGGGGGACTGTAAAGATCATTTGCTCAGACGTGCTTTTTTATTTTTGGGGGGGGGGGGGGGGGGGGGGGGGGGGGGGGGGGGGGGGGGGGGGGGGGGGGGGGGGGGGGGGGGGG
>JBCJKH010063368.1:0-16398 GCA_039877255.1 Loriculus beryllinus
GACATGGAAGTGTTGGAACAAGTCCAGAGGAGGGCCACAAGGATGATCAGGGGACTGGAGTATCTCTCATATGAAGATAGTTTGAGAGATCTGGGACTGTTTAGCCTGGAGAAGAGAAGGCTGCATGGAGACCTCATAGCAGCTGGCCTATAGGGATGCTGGGGAAGGATTCTTCATTAGGGATTGTAGTGACAGGACAAGGGTTAATGGATTTAAACTTAAACAGAGGAAGTTTAGATTGGATATAAGGAAGAAATTCTTTACTGTAAGGGTGATGAGGCACTGGAATGGGTTGCCCAAGAAAGTTGTGAATGCTCCATCTCTGGCGGTGTTCAAGGCCAGGTTGGACAGAGCCTTGGATGGCATGATTTAGTGTGAGGTGTCCCTTCTTACGGCAGAGGGGTTGGAACTAGATGATCTGAAGGTCCTTTCCAACCCGAAATATGCTATGATTCTATGATTCATTTAGGCAAACTGCATTTTTCTTTTATAGAGAGTCTTCCTTAAGCAAAGTAATTTTATTGAGTTTATACCTCTTGTATCAATATATACAACCTTAATAAATAGGAAAAAGAAAGGGGGTGAAAAGGATGGGAGAAAGTCTCCAAATACAAACCATTTCTTCAGCATACAGATGAGGAGTAAAAACCAAGATACGCTTTTGATTGAGATGTGTCAATAACATATAAAGCAAATGTATGTACTTAAAACCCTATGTTTTGTCAACAGGGAAGACAGGTAATAATGTTATACTGTGTTTTGAACATCAGCTAGTTGCGGGAACTAAGGAATGTAGGAGATCCAACTTGAAAGGCCTGGGCCAGATGTGAGAAACTGCAGGGGCTCTGCAGTCATTCAGGAGCTCAGAGCTTTTGGATCCAAATGTTTACAGATGGGTAAGAATCAGATAGGTCCTCCTGTGTATCTAGGCACAGCCAATGCAGCTGCCAGAAAAAAAGCAGCCAGAGCAGAGAATGGGTGGTCTGGCATTTTTTTAACAGCAGTCTGAGGGATGACTGTAGCACCTACCAAAACTTCTGCTTTTCTTGGCTTCAGAATTTTCATTACTGCACAACAAGGGCTATATTCAGGCACCATGAAAGTACGTACAATGTTTGAAGTATGTGCTCTAGCCTTAATGATGGTTGTTCAGTTTATGTGCCCTAGTCAAAGACTGTGGAAGGTTATTCTGTCCTCTAAAATTGCTTAATTTGCCTATGATAGCGTACGTGATAAAACAGGATGCAACCACTAGCAAAGTTCAGTAGGCATCAGCACTTCCACTTCCAAGGCTTAAGATGTCATGCATCCTTATTACCACTGTTAATCTGACTTATTAGCTGGATCAATTTTATTTAAGGCCAATACTCTGAATGAGACATTATCACTTCAGAATGGCATTTTCTCAGAAAACACACTTTTCAAAAATAGGTTAGGTAGATTGAATCACAAGGAATTTGGCTTTCTTCCCTTTTAACATACACAAAAAATGATTAGAAATGCCAGTTCTTGATTGTTAGGAAACAGCTCCATTCCAGACAC
This sequence comes from Loriculus beryllinus, assembly GCA_039877255.1. Classification (NCBI taxonomy): domain Eukaryota; kingdom Metazoa; phylum Chordata; class Aves; order Psittaciformes; family Psittacidae; genus Loriculus; species Loriculus beryllinus. The sequence goes on from JBCJKH010063368.1 coordinate 1,543, forward strand.
AATCAATTCAAGTGCATGGTTGGAAATAATAAAACAGCAAAGGGCTGATAAATCTTTTTGTCTGTTTTTTCCAGTCTTGCATTATTCCTATTCTTTTAGAGAATTTTGAAACTGAAGAGGACTGTTGTGATCATCTCATCCAACAGACCACAGAATTACACTAACAAATTCTCACATCAGACCTGTAATTTCTGCTTGAGCAGAGTAGCTGCCATTCAGGCAGGCACACAATCTTGTTTCAAACACTTCAAGCGATGGAATATCCCTCACAGTCATGGTAAATTACTCCAGCTGCTAGTCATTCACATTCATTTGAACTTTTCTAGAGCAATTTCCAGTATTTTGTTGTGTTTTTCCATGCTAAAATTTCAAATCTTTTTTTATCTTAAACTTGAATGTTCTTATAGGTGATAAGAAAACTACACCTAAACATTTGTTTGATAAAATAGATAGCTTTAGGTCTTTTTTGTGTGTGACCAATTTTTTAGGCGACTAGTTCTATTTCTCTGGATTTTTTGTTACAGTATTTTAAACCCAGCCTTATTTTAAATACCATTGCAGTCACTGGCTGTAAATTAATCCCCAAGAATGGATTGGGGTTTTTTTCAAAATTTGGTCATAAGTATCTCAAAAAAATGCTTGCTACACTTCTGTATACTCAGTTATATTAAAAAGAACAAATATTGCTAGCTATTTTTCTTGGTAGCTGCCATAGTAAGTTTCAAAGAGATAACAAGGATCTTACACTTTGTGTTGTTGAAAATATCAGCACGAGTTCATTTATTTTAAATCTGTCTTAAACAATAGCAAATAGAGTAATTTTTCACAAAGAGGGTTACTTACCAGGATCAAAAGGAATAGGTATTTATTTATTACAAAGAAGTGTCACTCAATGGAATTCTATGATTTACATCTGCCTATGATATGACCTAGACCTTTTCTTCTTTGTGAGCAAGGAGATACATTGAAACTCACTTTTTCAAAGCTGCTGGATTCTCCTGCATTCAATAAAGATTAAAAAACTTACAATTCAAAATAGAATTTTAATTAGTATAAGGGCTAATCTGTTATAGACCTCAAGATTATTAAATACTTTTCCTGTTCTCAGTTGTGAAATTAAAATCACTCTCTGTATCAGTGCTAATTCAATGCATATCACCCGCAAAAATGCATATCAACAGCAACAAGTAAAATAAAACTGAAAGTAAACTTGAACACTCAAATCAGGAAGAAGCTAGAATATGGCCTTTACTTCCAGAAAAAAGAGAGTTGTGTACATGTATTATTAAAAGACTTCAGCTTATACAGTACAACTGTGCTGCAAACTTTAAAGGACTAATGATTGTCTGTCTTTGGTTAGCCAATTAAGTGAGATCATTTTCTTTCCTATGTCCTGCTAAAGGCTTTTTCTTTTTGTCAGGAAGGTCTTGAATTCAACAGCATGGTTTATAGCTACCTGCATGCAGAATGGCTTGTTAGACAGAAGTCTCAGGCAGTTGTGTAACATGAGTCTCATAATTCCCCTTTTTTTCACTGCAAATTAACAAATATTTTAATGCTTTATATAAAGCATGCATGTGCATGGATAACATACATGCACATATTTTATGTACATGTGCATGTATACATAATCTTCCTAATGAAAAAGAAACTTGAATTCTCAGCCCCTCAGTGTGGGGTACATTCTTGAATGCGATTATTGCACAAAGGAGACAAACCTCACAATCTTCGAACTGTAATCTTCACTGCAGTTTCATCCTGAAGATCGCGCCTTTATCTAGGGTAAGGCATTAAAATCATATTAAATTAACCAAGGACAATAATCTTGAGGAAGTTTTGGACATGAAAAGAAGCAGAAACCATAGTTGTTTGAGAAAGTTTCTCAGTTTAGATTGTAGGTACTAGGTGGGAGGTTTGTTGGAGTTCAAGGACTTGTACTGACACAACTTAAAATACTTCTGTGTGTATAAGTCTAGAACCTTTCAAAGCTCTGGAGCATTCCAACTGAGTCTTCATATATATCAAAGTAGAGTTTATGTAGGTATTATGGATATTTTTCAATCCTACCATAACGTAAGGTGGCCAGATAAAAATTAGATATTTTACAGGAAATAAAAATTATCTGAAAATGCCAATTAGATTAAAAATATAGCCTTTAGATATAAGTGTATGTAAACTCTGTATATTACATTTACTTATGAAAAAAATACATTAAATTTGCATTAATGTTGTAGTTATGCAACATTAACCAGAATTTTAAAAATAAAGGTATTGAAATGGGTTATTTTGTTAACAGCTAATATATTTAGTTTCAGACTTAAAGTTTCTTATGGAGAGTTATACATGATGATTGACTACATCATTGGTTGTTATTGGTATTATTTACTATTATTGGTTATTTTGTAGTAAAATATGTATGCATATGCATGTTATATTTAAGTATATATATGTATAAATGGGTGCATATATACATTATGTTATGTGTTTTACATTTCATGTTATTGTATTTCATTGAAATGTATTATATATGATACACAATATATAAGTAGCATGTAATATACAAGTATTCTATATTCTAGTTGCATATTAGAATATAAAATTACATTATATTTTATGTAGGTTATATATCATGCATATGTTATATTTAAATATAAAAGAGTTTAAAACCTATGCAGTGTTTTAGTATATATTATCGATTTTTTAAATACATAACTACCAAAATATGGCTTTACCAGTTTAAAAAAACACAAGTTATCACTTATGAAGAATAGTTGTTACAATGTTTTCTGGAAAAATTCTAATGCAGTGCTGATTAAAATCTAAATTCAAAACCATTTTCCAAATTTTATGTTTCGAAGTTGAAACAAAAATGCAAATGTTAATGTCTTTTGAAATTTTAAATTTGAGTTCTAAAATCTTGATTTCATACCCTTAAGTATTACCAAACAATTATATCTCCCCTTTACACTTTCACCAAGACTTCCAGGTTCCAATTTTCCCCTGGGTTTGCCAGTTTTGACGCTGAGAAGTGTTCGATCATGCAATTTCCCATGCATACCCAGAAAAAAGTCCAAACTTCATCTGGGCCAGTCTACGTTTGTGACCGGTGGGGAATGACCTGGAATATAATGTGTTACCTCCGATGATTTGTTGGCACAGCCCCGTCTTTCATATCTATGGAGAAACAGTGCCTCCTGGTGGTCAACCAGTAGTCAGGCAAATTTTTTTTTTTTAATTTTTATTTTACTTTTTTTCCGAAAGTATTCGACTCCATTGCAGTTGATCTATAGGAAGGTGCTGTCATAATAAAGCTGGGACTCCTGAGTGAATTGTTGCCCTGGGAAGTCGTTTTATTGAGAGTTCATTCAAGTAGTTTAGATACCTGGAATTAAATATGTAATTACATACTTTGGAACTAAATAGCTTGTTTGGGGAAAGATTATTACTAAAAGTAAACTCCCTGTACCTGTGGTCTTATCCCTCCCATTACCCAAATGTTCTTCTTCTCCCCCTGACCAAGGACACATGTATTGAGTGAAATTAAAATTTAGAAAAAAAAAAACATAAAAAAGAAAAAAGCTTAGTTGTGCTGAGTTGCTGAGTATTTAAATATTGTTCATGTGCATTCATTATGTGCACTGCTTGCAGTTAATGGGAGAGTTCAGTCCCTTGTGAAACTCAATGCTTTCTAAATCATTCTAATTCCTTCATTTCATTTTCTTCACTAAACACACACTCAAAAGGAAGAGAATAAATGTCTCCGTGTGTTTAAATTCAGTTTCAGACATTTTACTTGATGAAAGGCATATTTGCGCAAACGTTTCTCACTGGGAATGGGGTCTAAATTTGTACTGTAGAACTTGACAGCAGAGCTTTACAATCTTATATTCTTCTCATTGATCTCTAGCTGCCATGAACTAAGTTGTAAACAGTATAAGGTTCTAAGCCATATATAGAGAGATTCAGTAGTATGAAAAAATACTGGCAAGATGCTGTTACTTGTCAATGTGTCTGACCAGCAAAGTGCAGAGTTGAATGAACTTACATCTTCCATGGCAGCATTATAGACTGAAATGAGGTTTTATTTAACAACAAAATACTTTGCTATGTAAGAAGAATATGCCTAAAATACTTGAATGTGTGTATGGAAGGTGAGTGAAATCTAAAGCTGGTGATATTCTAGCATATATTATACCGAACAGCTAAAGAAATATGTGCTCCTTCAGAAATACAGATAAGCATGGACCTTTGCTGTCAGTGGTTAGGAGAGGAGTATTAAGAGGGCTGAACTAATTTTCCAGTTTTATTATTGATGTGAGCTTCTCTTTTACTATCTTTTTGTATTTCACGTGACTAAATATGTCTTTAATTTTATGATACCATGTTCTACAACTGCAAGCAGGTGGAGACATGCTTGTATCAGAAGCCTCAAAGTAGACAGAGAATGACATGCAGCCAAGACTTACACAGCTTAAATCAGGTTTGTTGAAAAGTGGAAATCATTGTCAAGGTACAGATCTAACATACATTCTGAATCTGATGAACATAAAGAAAGGTGGCACTTGTATTGCTCTAGGAAATATGCAGTGGAAAGCTTTTACTCTCAAAACTATGCAAGATTGCATACTTTTTCATTAAACATAGATGGAGTTAATACATGGACATTTAAAGCCATATGAGTGATTTTGATTTTTATATTTTTCTTCACTAAAGCTGCTGTTCCTAACTACATCCAAGTTCACTGTGAGTTCCCATGTATAAATCCTTACCTAAATTCATGAAAGTTAGTAAAAATATTGAATTTAAACTGAAGTTTTGCATAAGCTAATGAATATAAGGTGACATACTAGCTTAGTTTTATTTGAATTTCAGACCTGCAGTAGTTTGCCACATTCCTTTGCCAAAACTCTGACACATATTATGCTGGAGCACCACATATGAAATTCAGATGCTGGAAAGCATGAATCTGAGGCTGTTCAGACCATGATTTGTTTTGTCTGATATTGTTCCTCTTTCTGCCAGACTTGTGATTATAAAGACACATTGGTTTTGTTATTAAAAGCTTTCCATGAGAATTTACAACTTTGATATTGAGGTATTTTCTAAAGAAGGAGATATCAGTGTCTCCAGGTTTCAATTCAAACTAATTCTTCTAAAAAGTAAGCCTTCTAATGTCTTTGGCAGCACAGATTCTGTACAGATCCTTTCCTACTTGCTTGTGTGAGAGGTTATTCTCATCTTCCAGGTGGACTGAAGACTCTGTAAAGTGCAGAGATGTGAAATAACTGTGGCCAAGATAACATCTCAATTTTGATAAAGCAGAGAAGATTATTAGGAAAAAATTCTTTACTGTGAGGGTGGTAAGAAACTGGCACAGGTTGCCCAGAGAAGCTGTGACTGCCTCATCCCTGGAAGTGAAGCCAAGTTGGATGGGGCTGTGAGCAACCTGGTCTAGAAGAAGGTGTCCTTGCCCATGGCAGGGGGCTGGAACTAGATGATCTTTAATGTTTCTTCCAACCCAAACCTTTTTATGACAATTTTATGATTCAATGTCCTCAACGTAATTTTTACAAACAGAATGAATTACTGCATTAAAAGCTATTTAGCTGCTTTGATGTGAACAAGTGGAATGGTAGAGTTCCTACCTATATGTATCAGCCATTAAATGACTCTCAGAGGGGACTTGTGCTTTTCGTTCCCTCCTCAGCAGCAGTTTTACCACAGAGGGAATACTGAAAAGAATAATTGCCAGGATTTTCCTAACTCCATTGCTGTCTGTAGAATGATTCAAGAAGTTAAAAAACCCCATTATTAGTTTACAGATAGTGTAAGCTAAATTGCCACAAAAAGGGTAGAAGAACATAAGTTTCGTTTACACATAAGACCGATCCCTTTCCAGTTCAACTGTTCAAAACCACTTGATATTACTGATCATAAACTGGTACTGCACTGCAAATAGGCATTTTCTGTAATTCTATTTTTATTAATTTTTGTTTCAAACAGGTATACTGATTAGCAATTAAACTCACAAGGTTTAATAAATATCTGTGTTATAGGCATGACTTCTGTGGTATTACATATATTATAAGACAGCCTTGTAGAAAATGTAAATGACTTGCAAAAGTATCTAAAAAAAAAAACAAACCAAAACTCAAGTGTATGGATTTACCAGGGATTTACTTATAAGTATGTGCATAAATACAGGACTGTTTCCTTCAACTTGAGAAAGCTAACAAAAGTTTTTCTATTGATTACAATCTATCTTTAGCTGCATGAACCGTCAGCGAGCAAACCAGGTGACACTTCCTCTTAAATTTATCTGCAATGCAGAAGAGTGACTAAGAATAAATACAAATCAACAAGAAGGGATATCTGAAGTTCCCAAAAGAGAAGGGAACGAAGGAGAAAAAAGAAGACATGTCTGCAATTATGGTGATTAACTGATCCTAAGAGATACACATGAACTATAACAATTCTGACAGTATTTATATTATTTGGCCAGAAAAAAATGTTTGCATCAAAGCCCTAAAAACAAATGTAGTTTGTTTGTAGTTTGTAGTTTGTAGCTAATGTTGTTGCAGAGGGAATTATGGTAACAGTTAAGATACTGTATAGCTGACATTTTAAGAGTTTAGTTTTCTATTCAGTGCATATGGTGTTCATCTATCTTGTCCAGAAAAAAGAGACAGTGATAAGATAAGCCACTACTTTTAGATGATCTGAGAGAAGACACAGTGACAATTTCCCATCTAATTCTCAGTTGCCATGACACTGTGAGCCCGAAATGTACTATCTATTACAGCTTATGTACAGGCCAGATTTGCAACAAAACAGCTTTACACCTTAAAAAGTCTCTCTGTTTCTGAGACACTCAGGTAAGTGGCCAGTTGTCTTTGAAAAATATCTGACCATGAGAATTTTACTGAGAGTAGCTGCAGCATGATCACATCTGTCACTAAGTACAGAAGCTGTTCTCCTGAAAGCCTGCTCTTCTAAATTCACCCCAAATTCTTCTAAGATGGCTCTGGAGCTTGGAGTTGCAAGCTGTCTTGCATTTGATCTGAATGGAGGAGGAATACAGTAAGTGTGTGGTCCTACTGGGTAAGATATCTGATATGAGAGGCAGAGAATATATAATAGCATCCAAGTTTACCCAATATGGTCCCTGCTCAGATCAAGGGAAGATGAAGAGGGACATTTCAACCCTGGGTCAGGGTACAACCAACCCCTCTGTAGCCTGCAGGTACTTTACTGTACAAATCAAATCTCCTACTGATCTAAATTAGCAAACATACTCTGGATGTAGTGGATTTATACTAGTTGATTTCATCTGAAAGACTGATATGAAACTTTCTCAAGAAAACACAATTTGCAACTTTTCAACAGATTTAATTGAATCTAAAATTCATCTTGTTCATGCTATCTATAACCTTTAAACAATCAATGGCTATACAATTTCAGTAATGACTCTTTAAAATTAGAATTATTGAAAAGGCTTACAAGTAGTGATAAACAGTAAGATGATATCGATTTGTCAGTGGAAGACATTGATTTGAACTCTAAACATGTATTATGTTAGAAGAGTTGTATCACCATACGTCTTTTTGACGCTCACTCTGAGTCACCTATAAGCGGGTTCATGGCATTTATTTGATTATGGGGTTAATAAGATTTTAATAGCTTGAGGAGACTTATGGCTGAGAAAATGCAAAAGTCTAAAAAACATTATGTAGAGTGAAGGCACAAGTTTCCACAGGCTTTTTTTGCATTTAGTAGATTGTGAATACTTGTGATTTACTGAAGAAATATGCTTACTATAAAAACATCCTTATACCATGCCTGTAAATGCTCTTTCTCAGTATAAAATAAGTTGTCTACATTTATTTCATCTAGATATGATGTTCCATCCTTACTTTAGCCAAATAAGAAATTTTGTACTGACATTTGTGAAACATGTAGAGTATGTATGCCTATGCACATGCTGGGTGTGTATACCATTTCATAACTTGAAAATTACTAAAAATCTTCCAGTTTCAGTCAAGAAAACCAGAATATTCTATCTAATCTGTATTTAGAGATATTAGATCAAGTGACACAATGACATAAAAGAAGAGCTAAGGAGGCAGGGCTACAGTAATAATAGGTACTGTTTAAACACAGAAGATGGTGCTCTCTGCATTAACAGTCTTTTCACCAGACAGGTGAAGATACAGAGTGACTAATGTTGCAGCAGAAATGGGTAGATATATTCTTGGACTAACTTTAATTAGTAAGTAGGTAATGAAGGGGAAAACAGGGAAAGTTATGGTAAGAAGATTACACATAAAGGATGTAACAATGTAGAGAATAAAAAAAGAGAATTAAAAGAGACAAGATGAACAAACAGCAAGTCTGCACAGATTAGAGAAAATCCAGTAAAACTTAAGTTCTGCAAAAAGAAGATCAAAAGTTCCTGGCAGACTTAGAACCTTACCCATCACGTCTGCTACAGGAGTCTTTGCTTTGGCTGTTGTTGTTCATCCCTCCTCTCATCAGCATGGATCTGTGTTGCTAATTCTGTACTTGTACCGTGTGCAAGTCTCTTAGCAATGTCAGTGGAAATGTCAAGCATGAAATGTGTTTAGTATATGCAACAGATTTGTACTGAGAGGAAAATTTTGCCCTGTCTTTGTCTTCTGGCTTGACAGACTTCTGAAGTTAGAAAAACATATGCAAAGCTGGACATTTGCAACAAAGTTCAAGTTGTGTCTTTTAGGGAGCTGATTATCATCTTGTACTGCCTGGTGAGAGTCAGAGTAAATTCTGCTGAATTTAGTGCAGTGACACCCAATGGACACATTTCTAACAGGGAGATTGAGCCCTTATGTCTGTCATTTGGCAGGATCTAAAACTTTAAAGGCATCACAGTTCTATTTTTTACTGGTCTCAGTAGGAACTGAGCAATTTGCAAAATTCAGAAATTGGATGTAAATATCCAAACGACAGCTGGTGTTTTTGAAAAATGAGGTTACTTATTTAACTTACATAAAAACTGATGGCTGCAAAACTGTTTTGATGTAAGCTCGAAGTTTAACAGAACTGTACTAATAATACCTGGCAGCTCTGTATTTTTCTTTCTTTACACATCCATAAAGGATCATAGAGATTTTTTTATGTTTTTCTGGTTTGCTGTATGCCAAATATACACCAGTCTAAATGCAGCATAATTTTGTAATATGCCTGCAACTTTGCATGTGTCCACTGAAAGGAATTCCGTTCTGCTGCAAAACAATAATTTTTCTTTTAAAAGTTCTCCCTCAGCTGTGTTTATGGAAAGTGTAGTGAAGTGTTTGTCTTTGGAACTGATTTAGGAACATAACATGCAAAACTTTAATATTTACACTTGCTACAACAAGATATGAAGGTGCTGAAGGGTGAAAAAAAAAAAGCTGAACTACAAAGAAAATGTGGGCATTAATTTCATATGAAGACATGATTTTTCTCATGAGGGTTCAAATTTTCATGTCAGCTTCATGCAGAATTACTGCCAGTAAGAGCTACAAACACATCGGTGTAAGTTTTATTGTTTGACGGCATCTGTCACACATGTACTCACACATTCAGACAAATGTGCAAAAGGAGGAGGATAGCAGGGAATCTGTAGATCCTGATTGTTGTGTTTGCACATATATGTTTTTGTGTTTCTATTTTGAGAACATTTTTACACTAATGAAGGGGGTTACTCTTTCAAAATCCCGGATGTGAGAGCAATGTATGCCAATGACGCTATTTCTGCTCTGGTGGGTATTTGCAATGGCTGGACATGCAGGTGAGTCATGAGAGGAACATGTTCTAGAAATACTGGGGACCACAAAATCCTGAGGGCAGAAACTAAGGAGGACCAAGTATCTTACAGGAAAACCAAGATGTATCTTGAATGAATGACAGTGGCTCAGAAATTGTAAACAAAATGCTAAAGAAACTTCTCTGAGGGCAGCTGGAGGAAAAGAAAAGGCAGCCAGGAGAGCAGGACCCAGAATCATCCTCCCACCCAGTGACTGGGCAGACACTGGATGAGAGGCAAACTGGAGATGACTTGGTGGGGATCTTCCTCCATGCTCAAGAGCATCTCAAAGCCTCAGCCCTTAAACCCAGGTCTGCCCTGGCTGTGGGCTGACCTGACCTAACCCACTGCCCTGCAATTATTTTGTCTGAATGTTGCCTGGCATGATTCCCTCATGCTCAGCTCACTGGGGCATGCTGGGACTGTGCCCACCATGGCAAAGAGGGAAGGGAAGGCATGGACCCATGGCCTGCAGGTACCCACTAGTCCATGGTCTGTAGCCAGTGCTGGTTCCTAACCTGCCTATGTACCTATCTGTCTGTCTGCCTGTCTATCTATCATAAAATAGCCATGCTTCTTTTGTTCTTTTAAATGGCATTGTTTTCTTTGCCTGTCAGTTTTCAAGCAACTTCATATTTACTGTGAAAATTACTCTGAATCTCCACACTTACCTGAATGCTGTAAAAAATAATTATTCATCTGAGCTCTTACTTTGTAAAAGTTCTTACTGGTATTCAGAAGTCATACTTTATTACTTTCCTGCTTCAAAAGCTTGACTCATCCAGTCATGGTCTTGAAGCTGTTCTTGATGGTCTGGGTGATCAGTTGTACAGAACTTTGGTAAGCCAACATCTGAAACCAGCAAACTGTTATTCCTGCACATGTTATACATAAACTCAGAAGTTTTAATAAATCTTCTGCTGCCTTTTAATGTTTGCTAAAATTCTACTCAATATTCAAGGTTTGACATGTTTTATGATTGCAGTTTTGTCATGGAAACCTCCTGTTTCCATGGAATTGTCTCCCAGAATCTAATCTTTTATTTTTTAAAAAAATGTTGATATTTATTACATTTGGAATTCTAGATACCTAGAGATATCATCTGTATTAGTAAGCTTTTTTTCTCTTAGGCAATACAGATGCAGAGAGCAAGAGATACACTCATCTGTGACCAAACATCCAAAAGCCAACAGTGTATAAACAGATGCAGTGATGTCTTCTGCAAATAGCCTGAAACAGCAGCTCTGGAAGGTGCAATGGGTCCACTTTATAGCAATGGTATATTAAATGTGAAATGGAAAGATGTAATCAAGAAAACTATAAACATTTCATTACTGCTTATGCAGTTTGGATCATAAAATCAAGATACTAACTCAGACCTTAGCTACAAAAATGTTATCAGATGTAGGCAAATTTACCATGGGCTGATGTCCAAATGTAAATTACTATAGATTAAATGCAGTCAAGAGGGCAGAGTAACAGTTTCTTCATGATTTTGGAGCACATTAAGATATATGGAAAATGTTAAGTAAATTGAAATTAAAGCCATTCAATAACATAGGAATGTAAATGTTTTTAAACATGTGTTTGGAAAATAAATCCTTGGGAGATCTGCAAAGCCATAGAATGCCATATTTTTCCTCAATGAATTTTCCTTAACTTTAAAAAATACTGAGTGTTCACAGTGGAATAAACCACAATATGAAGGCTGTTTCTCCCCTTTTTCACCCCTCTTTCTCCATGTGAGTTATACAGTGGGTTATTCAGCTCTCAGGCTTGATCTATGTGGACTAAAGAGTTAAAGCAGGTGAATGTGAACTTGTGTGGATGGAAAAGTCACTTCACACAAAATGTCCTGTACTGGAGCTTGAATTCAGAATGTGCAAGATTAAGATTGAATGGATTGTGTACAGCCTAAGTAAGGTCCAAGCAGTGCCTTGGTTCGGATTGAAACACCTGAAGTTTTGCACTGATTGATTGAAATACTAACTAGGTTTATGAACCAGAATTAATCTTTCTCCAACCCTAGCAAACCTCTTTGTTAGTGAAACTTGCTTTCTATTTTCACAAAAGAGTACAACTTTAAACAGAAATAACAAAACCCAAGTTGATCCACCACTCTGACAAAACATATAACAATGTAGTCCTGTTGTTGAAAAGTCTTTCATCATCTTGGATGACTTTTCTAATCACTCTGCTATAGTTGCCAGGGCCCTGAGGACACCCATAAGCCTTAATAACCCAGCCTCATCTGGGATCTCCACCCACACCTTCTGCCTATGTGCCTAGGAACCCTATCTCAGTGTAAGTGGGGGCTTTCAGTGCTTTCCTAAGCTGAGTTGTAGGTGCATTGGTCTCTAGCTGTGTCTATGGTTGTGCTGCTTGGAAGGATCTTGGACCTATGCTGTAAGTAGCCTGATTCCAGCCCTCTTTTCTGGTTGGGCCTCTCAGACATGTGCTGTAGCTCCAATCTTGCCTCTGGCTTCATCTTATCTTGCTCTTGATTGGACCACCTGGATGGGTCCTGGCCTTTGTTTGCTGCTGCCACAACACTGATGTTCTCTAATACTAGTACCTTATTCTTTGTGTCATGATTAGGTACTGTAGGACAGCACTTGGTGGTAAAGGTACCGCCTCTGCTGGGTAACATTTAACGCTTGGCTCCCACTCCGTTGTGGGACACTCACACTCCTTCTGCTTCCTGGAAATTGTAGGAAATGGGGGAGACACCTACTATGTTTTTGTTAAGAGTGCGTGGGACATCATGCATGCACTGAGTTTTGATGAAGGAAGTAGGTGCAGGAAGGCCTTATTGGGCTGATGAATGGACTGTTTTGCTGCTCAGCCTTACAAACAGGGTGACTGTTCTGTTATCTGATGCCAAGGAGATCCTGAGTTTATTTCACACTAAAGGGCCTATTTAGAGATCACACTTGATCACTCTTAAGTTCCAAAACTTGTCCTAAGTCTTGTTGGGGATTTGCATCTCCACTGAACAGGCTTACAGCATTAATAATTGTGCAATGCAGTCTATTTCTCGCCCTGTTTCTGTCATGACACCATCTACTCTACTAGAGTACATATCTCAGGATTTGGAGATGTGATTTTGCTGTATTTTTACCACTACTGCTTTTTAAATGGTAGTTAAGGAGCAGCCATGAGCACTGGGAACTAAAGCTTTGTGTCTGACTACCACCCCATCTCCATGCCCTATGTGCAGGAAACCTGCCTAGATTTGCCTGGCAAAACAATACGTAAGTGTTGAAATTTCTCCTACACAGGTGATGGTCTGAAGACTGCTGACAGAACAAAAGGAAAACTCACTGCTGTGGGCAGACACAGATTGCATTTTCTGACCTTCCCAGACAGTAAAGACCTTTAAATGTTTTAACATAATTAACAAAAAACAAAAACCACCTTGCACTTCTTTTGTAGTCTTGCCTTCATGCTACCTCAAGTACTAAAACCAAACATGAGGTAATTTAACCACAAGTCAGGAGAAAAAAGAGGAAACAGATTTTCTTTATAGAAGAATTTCAACATAAACTTTATTCCTGCAGTTTCATGTCTGAGACATTTCAGTGTGATGATTTGCATCTTAATGGCTTAGTCAAACTATTTTTAAGTTTATATAATTTCTTATTCATCTGAGCTACTTACTGAATATAAAATATCTGTGCAATTCATTATTGCTTTTATACATCTAGGGGAAGATTGGATTCTGGTATGTTTTGGGGGCTTTTTAGGTCAGTTCTTCACTGGGGAAGTGAAGAGTGGTTTTGAATTCTAGACACAGGATTTAAACGTTTTTGTTTGGTTGGTTTTTGGTTCTTTTATCACTTTGTTCTCCAATAACAGACTATTTTTTTACATATATGTCTGTAGAGAAACAAGCTTCAAAGATCACAGGAAATTATTTTAGCAATATCTCAGAAGGTATCAACAGCAATTTTCTATTACTGGAAAGGGTGCTATAAAACAGATTTTTGCCTTATGTCTGTTCTTCTTTGTCAGGGACAATTACATTAGTACTTCTTTATTCTCTAATATACTTCTCACTGGTTCCCTCCTATCACTGGATTTATAAGACTTTGGGAGAATGTTCTAACAAAATTTGATTTTTTTTTAATGAGCTCAAGTTCACAGTATCATTAAAAATGGCAAAGGTACGCCATTAGTATTTGTACTGGAAAAACAGGATAACCCAAATAAGTTCAGGATTAATTATGCCAAATCATTTATCTGTACTAATGGGGATTGTTCACAGAAGTAAAACTGGGCATATGGTAGGTACCATGTCTGTTAAGAAAAAGGAGGGGAAGCGTGGTGGTATCTTCTTTCAGGAAACTGAAACTCAAAAACCTTGATTCAGCAAAGTACTTTAGTACTTTAGGCCTTTCTTACAGCAATTTGATTCATTGTTACTGGTACTGTTAGGAAATATTTGGGCTAAGGCTAGGAATGCATTCCCAAATCTATGAAATAATTTTACCACAGTCTTAAAGGAAACCTGTTGCAGCTTTAGGAACTCAATTACTGCCTTCTTCCTACTGAATCTAATAGCATGACCTTCAATTAATTACTTTTATGGGTATTTAGATGGCAAAATCTTGGCCTTTTTATATGCATTTTGGCTTCCTAACTCTACACTGATGGCAGGATTACAGATTCCAGTAGACAGGTCTATTTTTCTTTTTATCTGTGCTGTCTTTCAGCATTTGTACACGAGTCAGTGTGTTTTCTGTTTCTGACTGAGAGTGATTGCACTAAGCTGTTAAAGTAGATCTAAAGTAAATATAGTGGATACATGCTCTCCTAAGCCTATTGAGACACAGCAGAATAACCAAGGAGCTGTAAGATTATATTCTTTTGTTAAGAAATAATGTGATATGCTAGTGAATAGGGAGACAATTAAATCGTGTTTTAGTTGATCTGGACATACACAGCTATCTTAATGATGCTATTTAATTTTCATTTAAGGTTTGTTAAATAAAACTGTCATGGTCTGGGGTTTGTGTCTGAGGATTTTGCAA
>JBCJKH010063369.1:0-38255 GCA_039877255.1 Loriculus beryllinus
GAGGAAGTTCTTTACTGTAAGGGTGGTGAGGCACTGGAATGGGTTGCCCAAGGATGTTGTGAATGCTCCATCCCTGGTGGTGTTCAAGGCTAGGCTGGACAGAGCCTTGGGTGGCACGGTTTAGTGTGGGGTGTCCATGCCCATGGCCTAGATGATCATAAGGTGCTTTCCAACCCTAACTATTCTATGATTCTATGATGATGATGGCTATCTCCAGCTACATAATGACTGCTAAAGACTTCACTTGCACCCTGTTTCTGAGCTCGATTGTGAGTTGGCTTCTCAGTTATTTACTTGTCTTTTTCTCCATTTTGTAAAGCAGCCTTAAAGAACTGATAGCACAAATAACTAAACAGAAAATGTCTGCAGCAGTAATTTTCTCTTAGAATGTGTGTCTGGGCAAGCCTAAAAGTACAATTTGCTAATTAGTTGTTCTCAGTATTTCTATCTAGCAATTATATCTAGCATTTACATCCAACCACTATCTGAATGCACTATTCAGATGCTAGTAAGGGAATATCAAACTACAAATACATTTTTTAAAGAAGTGAATTGACTGTAGTTTCTCTACATCATCTTTCTGATTTTTGCTAGGACCATTTGATTTTCAAGGGGAGAATTGCTGTCTTCATACAACACAGTGTTCTGTTTTCAAAGAGTACTGCAGAGAGCTTTCTCATTTAAATGTTTCAGATGTAGGTATAAAGCACTAAATCTCAGTATTTGTCACTGGCTGTTTCCTTCTATGCGGGAGACTGTGCCACAGAACATATAAGAGGTCTGCTTTAATGAGAAGAGACATACAAGAGCAGAAGATTGCACTAATGAACCATCACCTTAGCAACTTTTCTGCCTGGGATGTATATACTCAGAGCTGTAGCTGAGCTCTGAAGCACTGGTCACACATGGCAGCATCTATCCAGGCCAAAATGCCCTGCTAACTCATGCATGCCTTACAAGATAAAAAATAAAACCTGGAAGCTTAAGACAGTCACCAGATAGTTTCACAACCTATCCTTATCTGCAACATTGTTTTATACCGCAGATGAAAGTTCATCCCTGTATATTCCTTTGCTCTGGGACATAACAGTGAAGAGCTAGCCTGCAGCACTGCTTTGTACTTAGTTGCTACCCGCAACGGCTTCCCATTGCACTCAACTGATGGGCTACTTTGAGTCCATTCCCTCAAAATTATTTTCTTTTTTTGTTTCTCATGTCAGGTGTTGGAGGTAAAAAAGTAATAATAATCAGGGTGCTTTCTTCATGGTTAGGCAATAGGATGCTTTTTGAGTTTCAGTGGTTATGTCGATTCTGTTAATAACAAGCTTTAGGAAAAACACAGCTGTACCCCATCCCTTAACTCAGACTGTAGTTAGCATATAATGGACCAATACAGCTGGAGAAGAGAAAGACTGAGCTTCTTTTTAAAAGGTCTTACACTCCACAAACACATAAGGATCATTACAGTTAAGTGGATTTTCCTGTTCCTAGTGACATGTTGTGACCCACTGCTGGAGGAGTGTTACCGGACAAAGCTCTCCCTTGGAAGATGCTCGTCAGCGAAAAATGCCAAGCTGAAGATGAAGCCTCAGCTGGATTCTAGCTTAAGAAAAAACTCCAGGTGAAGCAGTATGGAGGTCACACCTGAGAACGACTCTTTTCCTGGAAGAAGATGGGTGAAATGTTCCAGACCTAAATTAGTAAAAGAATCGCTGCCTCCCATTTTTGCCTGTATTCCTTAATGAAACATTCATTTAGGGATTATATTGATGGGTTGCTGGATACAACAAATGGAAAATCACCACCAAGATTGATGAGGCTGACTCAGTGCAGTCAGCTTTTTTACTTAAAGTAAAAAAAAAAAAGAAAGAAGGAATTTGGAGATTGTTTATCATCTTCTAAATCCTTTATCTCCCAAGAAGCAGAATTTATGCCTGCAGGAAGGCATTTACTCTAAACCATTAGTGTTCTTACCCTTGGCTATTAGAAACTAAAGCAAATTTCAGTCTTACCTCCTTCAGGAGGAAAATTGACATTCTTGACTCAGGTTATTTATCAAGGATAATTTTTACCTGTAACTGGATTTGGAACAGAAAGATCAGACAAGGAGGTCAGCCTTCAGCTCCTGATCCCTTTGCAAACCAAAGTATCAATGAATCCTGCTGCCACCAAATGCCTGTGCCTAGGCAACCTGAGCTAGGCACTTAGATTGGAAATTGGAAACTAACACTGGAAAACTAACGTAGACTGGTGTCAAGAGCAATGGACTGAGACTTACTCAGTGAACCACCTTTGGGACAGTCAGCAGCCAAAATTCCCTCTGCAAAGCTGGAGCTCAAGGACTATATAGTGAAAGGAGATGTCAGGATTATCTCAAAGACAAGCCTGTCTCTTTTCTGCTTAACAGGAACACCCTCGACAAAGCAGAGCAGGAAGAGCAGCACAGCAAGCAAGAGGAGGATCCTCCTCTCCTGTTGCTCTTCATGCCTTTGAGGTACCAAACCAAGCATATGTGCTGCAGCCTCAGAAAAAATGGCAACCCCAGCACTTCAAGTTCTTTCAGGGTCACCAAGAGGATATACTGACTAGCATCACTCAGGAATATCCCTTCAGCAGTGGCTACCGCAGACTCCCTTGGTTAGCTATAAACTGCAAGTTAGTCAGTTAAGACGGGATACTGGAATAAAGTGGTTAATTCACTCAAAATCCTTCCTTGCTGCAGTAAAAAAAAACCCACCACGCATCTACATTTTGCTACCTCTGTCTTCCCTTTCCTCCCTGGCACACAGAAATGCACACCTTCACAGCATGTCAGAAACGGGGTTAAAGGAGGAAGATGCAACTGCTTGGGTTTCAATAAGGCAATGGTGCAACTGCAATGAAAGAGAGGAGGTAAAATTGCTCTGCGCACTTTAGCCAAGTAGTAGAGCAATTCCTACTGCTTGGATTGAGCACATGGTAAGATGGGCTCCTCCCCACCCCCTGCTCAACCAGGACATCATTGTCTTATCCAATGCAGTCATTACAGCTTGCTGCAGCTTTGTACTTCCTTCATAGCTCCCTCCTCTCCAGCCTTCCTCAAGCCAATCAATTCTAGAGGCAAAAATACATCCAATGCCGCAAACCAGAGCAGCCTTTGAGGCCCTCCATGGAAAACTGCACAAGATAAGAAGGTGCTGCTCCCCCCAACTGGTAGTGGTCATTGAACAGCTCAAGCGAGAAGACTCAGATGATACTTTAAGCAAAATGGTTTTCACTTTTTCTTTTCAATATCTATCTAAACATAAAGATTATATATATAGATATGTAAACATACATATACATATATATATATATATATACTTCCCCCCACTGTCTGGTTTTGAAAGAGGACCAGGCAAACCCTGACTATCTTATGGTCTATCACTGAGGAAGGATTAAAACCATCATAGAACAAAAAATTTAAGAAAAGAAAAGCCTTACAAATCTGTTTAGTTCTGATCCTAGTGCTTCCATCAGGTCCTTGCATAAAATATTTTAAACAAGGAAAGTGCTGAGCTGTTATACTCTCACCTCCTCCTCACTTCCCATCTCCAGGTCTCAAAAAGAACAGCAAAATTCTAGCTGCATGGGTGCCATACATCCCACTCAGGCAGCGGGCAGGGGTGCATCAGAGCCATCTCTGTGACACTTGGATTCAGCCAGGAGCATCACTTTGTGATTCTGGCAGAGCACCAAATACTTTATAGGGAACTATAGAGAAGACAGGCAGAACATTAATCAACCCCTATGAGTTTTTCCCACTAATTCCTCCAGATCTATGGCTTCACCCCTCGCAAGTGACACCAGCCTCAGTGTACCAAGGTCCTCCTGATTTTTTGGGGTGAGGGTGAGGGGAGGGATTGTTTGCCTGTTTGTTGTTGGATTTTTTTTTATTTTTTTTTTTTTTTACCCAACTAAGTATTTCACAGAATCATAGAATCGTTAGGGTTGTAAAGCACCTTATGATCATCTAGCTCAAACCCCCCTGCCATGGGCAGGGATACCTCACACTAGACCATGCTGCCCAAGGCTCTGTCTAGCCTGGCCTTGAACACTGCCAAGGACAGAGCATTTACCACTTCCCTGGGCAACCCGTTCCAGTACCTCACCACTCTCATAGTAGAGAACTTCTTTCTTATACCCAACCTGAACTTCCTGTTTAAGTTTGAACCCATGACCCCTTGTCCTATCACTACAATCCCTGATGAAGAGTCTCTCTCCACCACCCTTGTAGGCTCCCTTCAGATACTGGAAGGCTGCTATGAGGTCTCCACGCAGCCTTCTCTTCTCCAGGCTGAATAACTCCAATTTTTTTAGCCTGTCTTCATATGGAAGGTATCCATTTTACAACAGAACTGCAAAACCAACAGGCTGCAAAGGGCCCACACTGACCCTTTGTGCTCCCGTCATTCAAGAGAAGCAACATAGCAATTTATGAACCTCCCAACATTGTGGAAAATTATCCCGGTAATCCTTATTCTCTCACCCACAGCACTTGAAACCAGAGCCACTTTAGACTGCTTCCCAATAGGAAGTACTGAAACCCACTGAAAATAGTTTTAGCTTAAAAAAACAATTGTATCAGCAACAGAGCTAGCCCTGGGGGAGCACTGTCACCTCCGAGCTGGTGCTGGCTGCTCTGCTGTGATAAGCATCCTAACAGCAGCATGAAGGTTGGACAGTGCCATGGTGATGGCGACCATCCGAGTGGTCTCAGGTACTGCGGGCTGATGCTGCTGGAGACAGAACCTCCAGCTAACGTTGTGCCACAGAAAGCAGCAGAAATGGGGCCATGCGGGTTCAGCGTCAGGGCAGTGATAAATTATAAACCCATGAGTGCAAATGCCTGAGTGGCGCCTCAGACAAAAGAGAGCAGTGTCTCACTGGGGGCAGTGGGCTGTTATTGTGTGATGAGAACATAAACACCAGGAAAGACTCACAATATTTAAAAACCCTATGGAAGGGGAAGGGGTTCCCCCCCCTCTTTTTCTTTCCCATGGACTTCAGAGACTGGGCAAAGCTTTCTGCTTCCCTTAAAGTGATTGTGCCTGGCAGAATAACAGCAAGAGCAAGGAGGATATCGGACTATTTACAGTGTTAGCACAGCCAAATCACAGCTTTTTGAAACTAAGACCCCCATTAGTGGCCACAATCCTGATCCAGCACCACTGAATCATAAACCAAAGGAAAACTATCTGTATGCTTTGGGTCTGCTTTCAGAAAACACCTGAATGCACCTTCAGTTTGTATTCAAGTCCCATTAAAGTCTTTACGACTTAAGCCTGCATTTAAGCATTGACTTCAGATGAGACAGAGTGGACTCTGTACAAGTTTGCTCCTACACACAGCAGTGGCAGCAGTTACAGGCACAAACACACCCTGAAGAAAGCACAGGTTTGGTTTGCTACTGGAAGGATCTCTAGAATCCCACTTAAGAAATTACTGGGAAGTGCTGGGTCACTCCTTTCATACCTGCAGAAATAACAGATGCACATGCTGCTTTTGTGCATGCAAAGACAGGATTTGCCTCCTGGAGACCCAGACAATGCTGCTCCTGGCTTTGCAAAGGTGCTCATCAGAAGGAAGATCCTGAGACAGGAGAACAGCGCCAATCCCATATGCAGGGAAGGGAGCAGGAAAGCTGCTCTTTTCAAGAACAAGCCCCAGGTATAGCAGTGTTTGTTATTTAATAGCTGCAACTGCTAATTCCAGCTTTGCACCCCAGGCCCTGTTGGAAAATCACCATCTCAAAAGATACCCCCTTGCTCACTAACAAAGCATAAAAGATTAATTTCCTCTTCCAGTAGAAGGGAAGAGCAAACAGGTTCCTGTGAAGAAAGTTTCAAGCAGAGCAAGACTGCAGGAGAACCAGGGTGTGCATGAGCAGCTTGTGTTCCCTGCCCATAAAAAGCTAAATCCTCATGTTTATTCTCTGAGTACAAGCAGTGCAATGCAAAGAGGCTAATGCCTTACACACATGCAGAGCTGAAAGGCACTGGTGAAACCTCCTCTTGAAATCACCCAGCAACCTGAGAAACCATTTGATAATTAAGAGATTGCCGTATCATTGTAGCAAATGCAAATCCAAGAGACCTCTTCATCCAAAGGACATGAGAAATTGGGCCTTCATGCCAGAAGCATGGCACCTATTTTCACTGGTTTCAAATTTTCCCATGAGTTGGGAAATCATAATATAATTGGTTTTAAGAGAATGTTTACCTCTGAATCTCCATAATTAAAAATGATATAAAACTTATACTGCAGCTGCAAGGCTATCCTTTCCTCCAGCTTCTGCGGGCAGGTTTTTAAAGCAGCAACTAATGGGTAAGGAGAGAAGGGAAGCTGAGGAGGAGGTAGCAGAAGCCTGCCGCATCAGCTCTGTCAGATGTGGCATAAGTATCTTCCACATCTTTCGCCTCATCCCAGATCCCACCTGCATTGAGCCATGCTGGGAATGGCAAAGAGACATCACCTAAACAGGCAGTGGTTTGTGGGGAAAGATGCTGCCATAAAAATAAATATGGAAAACAAGATAGCTCTTTGGCTTCAGGAACCGGGAATTCCTAATGTGGCTGAAAACCATGCAAAACCCTCATCATTTCTGTGGCTACCACAGCTGTACCAACAAAGGTGCTCAGGTAAAGGTCATCCTCCCTGCCCTCCCTTGTACTTTGGTCTCTTGTTCACTTTGATTGCACCACCATTGACATTTCTCAGACAGGTTTGTAACACTTTTCCTACCAAGACCACATCTCCCACCAAGACCACATTTTGGCCAGATAGGAAGGGAAACCAAATGTGTTACTTCACTTCTGGGAAGACCCTTGTCTCTGTTATGTCAAGACATGGAAAGGGATTAACACTCAAGTTATTTGGGCTAGGCAGAAAAGTACATGAGAGTTTCACAGGGGCTTGGAAGCTGGCATGGTGTGTTTGTGAAGCTGTGGGCTTGACAGTGTGAAGGAGGAGTGTTGTGCGCAACAGGTGAGCACAGAGCTCAGGAACAAGCCAAGCTAGAAAATACTGAAGTGTGAACAGCTCAGCACTATGGCTAGCAGGAAAAAGGTATTTAGCAACCTCCAGATTACAACTATTTTCATTTCAGATTTTCCTCCAAACAGCCAACCTGCCCAGAGAAGTTCTGACACCTTTCTAAGTGACAGCAGCACCTATTCTGTTAGTGATGTTGGCTAAGAGGCAAAGACATAAACTGGGGGTAGACTCTAACAGAAAGACTGCATTATACATGCCGGCAAAACAGGCAGAGGATCTGGGATGTTACGCTGACTTATTTGTTCTTCCCCATTTTGTATACCATTTCCTTTGCAACCTACCAGGCAAACATATTTTGGGAATGGATAGGTTATTAGTTCCTCATTAAAAGTACTTTAATACAGACAGATGGATGCAAAGCAGCCTGAGAAGCCACTACAGAGGATATCTGGACCTCACAAAATCCATTCACTGGCCACATGTATGGGTTAACAGAAGAGAAATAATTACAATACTGAACAGAGAACATTTTAGGATAAAGCATGATAAATGTCAGATTCGTTACTTATTGTTGTATGTCTGATACATGTTATTTTAAGAATAAAGACCATGTGACACCAAGTCTATCTGAATGCAGGTAACTTGAGATTTAAACAAGTGTCATCTGTCTGAAAGAATTCTGAAGGAGCTACAGAAGGTCACAAAAGCAGAAAAGAATGGGAAATGAGAAGATTCACTTTTTGTTTACAGTGCCAGGTCTGAGAATATCAAATACTTAAAAATAACTCTTTTTTTGTCCTTTTTTCCTGTCTTGCATAGCTGCTCAGTAAGAAGTGCTGCAAGCAGGGCTCTGAAACAGCCACAAAGGCAAAACCGGCACCTTTCTTTCATCATGTTCAAATAACGTTTCTACCTACTGCCTCCTGAAAACAACCATCAAAACAAATTTTCAAGTGGCTTTTCCATTTCGGGTGATTTTCTGTAAGAGGGGTCTGCTTTTGAAGGAAGTGGAAAATTTAAATATTTTTATAATTTTTGTTATCAAGAGGAATAAAACACTGAGAGTACTGCGGTGGCTTGGTGCAGGAGGCACCTCCCATACCAGGAGATGATCTCTCCGCTTGCAGAAGAAGGGAAGGCTCTGCTTTCAGCACTACCTAAATTCAGCACCTCACCCATGTGCATGG
The DNA here is from genome assembly GCA_039877255.1 of Loriculus beryllinus. Taxonomy (NCBI): domain Eukaryota; kingdom Metazoa; phylum Chordata; class Aves; order Psittaciformes; family Psittacidae; genus Loriculus; species Loriculus beryllinus. The sequence continues at coordinate 8,202 of JBCJKH010063369.1, forward strand.
AGACAAAGGTATCTAAGATGCCAGCTCTGAGCTGGCATTTCTAAACTGAACAGTCTGGTTTCCTTTTCACTGGAAAGTCTATGCGTTTTGCATGGGAAAAATGCAAATTTGTTTTAGCTACGAAGACGGGGGCATGCCTCTTGTTGCTTTCAGAGGCACTGATTCAGGCACGTGAAATGGGCATATTCATCCACATTCAGTTTTACATACCCACATTCTCTTCCTCTCTTGGTAGATGCATGAATCCCATCAGGCTTTCAAGACACCTGTCAATTTGGCCAAGTTTCATTTTTTCCCTTGTACTACCACAAGTAACTATTTCTGACCGTACTGCCAGAAGGGGGAGGCTGGCGAGAGCACCTGCTTTAAGGTAGCTCTTTACTTTGAGAAAGTCAGATAAATAAACAGCTCTATAACGAGACTTCAAGAGTCTTTCCCCTGCTCTTGTCAGTTCTGTGGAGCACTGCACTACCTGTCTTTGTCCTGAAGGGACAGTCACATCTGTATTTCTCTCTCACATCTGCATTTCTATCACTGGCAAGACAGGTTACCTTTCAAGCAAAACCAAATTTCCATATGTTTTGTAAGTGACAGGCCTAATTAAATCTTTCCTCATCTATATTCCCTGTTTCTCTCTGGAAAGAGAATTTTGGCTATTAAATATTAAGATCAATTTCTGCTTTCCCCAGCAGCCTGCTACTGTAGCCCCAGGGATATCCCAGCCCCTGGATATGGATACCCACTGCAATGCCTAGGGCTATCCCTTAGCAACTCTGTGTGCCTCAACTCAGCTTCCTTGGAACCTTCATCTCTTACACCACCCATCTACTACAGCATCAGCAAGCTCAGGGTTAACAATTCAAACCCCAACTTTCTTGCATATTTGGCCTCATACAATCTTCTCTTTCTGGTCCAGTATGACAGCAGCCCAAACACCATTTTTCACACTATAATTTTTACTGTACCACTGCTGCCAGTTAATAAACACATCTCCTGGATATCTCTCCTGGCTATTGCCAGAGACAACCTGAACTGTCAGAACCCACTATGACCTTTGAAAAGAGGCTCCCAAGTGGCATTATCAGGAATTAGAGCTGACTAGAAATGACTTTTCAGAAGTCAAGCATCTCATTTGAAACAAAACAAAACATCCCTTGGAAAAAAATCCCAAAGCTATTTAAAACAAGACCTGCATTTTGTTTTGCCTTCAGTACAAAGTGTTTGCCCTCTATGAGGGTTTCCATGGCTTCTACCTTCAGACAACACCATTGGAGAGGCTGCTGATAAAGGCAGCCCTGTTCTTGTAAGGGATGGGTGGAACAGAGCATGCATCTGATAGGTCTTGGCTTGGAAGTCTTAATTAACATCAGATGTCCTTTTTATGGGAGAGAGAGTTGCCACAAAAAAAATCGCTATCTGACGAGATGCTGGTGCTATTTCCTAGCAGCTGATGCTTACCTCCGTGCTGTGTGTATATCTCCAGCAGGCAGCTGGGACTAATCCGCAGAAGGCCAGAGCAAAACAGAAAAATCCCTGAGGATGAAGAGGGAAAATACCATCAGTTAAAGCATGGGAGAAAAAATACCCATCTGAAAACACCATTGGGGTGTATTTAATACAGTTGTTTGAAGAAGTTTAGTTAGAAGTTAGAGCTAATCACTTTCTTTTAATATTCCTCATAATACTGGTTACTTAAAAGAAATTAGACAGACAATAATGTGATTCTCCATCAGGAGCCTTCTAACTAACCTGTGGTCATTTGAAGAGGTTGACCGAAAAAGCACCCATCTTTCTGCAGAGCAGTTAACCTATTCTGCCCAAATTCCCCTTGGAAAGATTAAAAAAAAAGGAGAGACAAACATTATAGTTACAATATATTCCTCTTCTGCAGAGGGACTGTACTCCAGAATAGCATCTTCTTACTCACAGGACTGAATCCCCAGTGTTTAAAACCTGGCTACCAATTTCAAAGGAGGAAAACCCACACAGATAGTCCATGAAGAAGCAAGTACTCTTCCTTAAACCAGCACCATCCTAGTTAGACAACAGAATGACAGAAATATAATCAAGGCTAGCAACTGACCTTGAAGAGTCTAAACAACAACGGAAATGATGGAGGAGGTGGCTTGACTTTTGTCTTCTTCCCTAGGCTTGCAGAGCTGGAAGTTATGTGTACTGTCTCTTTATTTGAACAGATCTGGTCCAAAAAAACCCCCCACCCTGATGTAAACAGCCCTTGCCTGTTGTGACAGCTGCACCAGAGGATCTCATTCACATTAAAAAAAATGAAGAAAAAGAGTGCTTTTAAAGCATTTGAAGGCCAAATGGACTCATCAAATATGAATCCAGAGCTTAGTCTAGGAATGGGAAAAGATGATGAATAAGCACCAGTGAAAAATTATTGTCCTTACAAGTTTTTCCATGAAACTGTCCCTCTTCCAACACAAAGTTATGAAGTTACGTAGCAGAGGAAAATTACCCAACTGACTACAGATTATTTTGGTTTCTATTTTTTTTTCCTATGAGTTTTTAATAATATGATTTTAAAAAGATTGAATCTTTCATGAAAGTTCACCATATTCAAGCTTAAGGAGAGGAAGAAGAACATTGCTGCTGCCAATCCTGTTTCAACAAAAACTTTTTGCTTAAAAAGTGTGGTTAAAAAACCCCAAACAAACTCAGATAACTCTCAGAACTCCCAAATTCCTCCATATGCAGCACAAAAGGAAAATGTATTAAATCAAATCCTGGAAATGAATGAGAACATTCCAGTAAATTGCCTTTTGCTGGTTCTTGTCCATGAGCTGCCCGCTGCTTTTCTCTGCTTGGCAGGACAATGCCCTGCCCAGGGGCTTTGCTCCAGCAACAAGACTGCCATTGGCATTACTCCACTTTTTTGTGGCTGCCTCATTTCAGGCTCTGCATCAAACACTGGGGGAAACCCTGGTACTGCTCTTAAGAAAAGCTTAAATAATGCATGTCCAGTCTCTCCTTTTAATTTCTGGCAGCTGCCTGGCCATATAGGTGGTGAGCTCACTCGCTGCCTTGCCAGGAGCTGAGATGGAATAACACAAGACCCCAAAGGAGATGAAAGTCTGATCAAACACTGACATGACAAGGGGGATACAAATAGTGAAGACGGGGAAGAGCATGCAGGGTGAGATGGCACAGACCAAAGCACTTCACAGCCAAACCCAAATCCAGCGAGGTAGCTGGCTTAACTTCTGAAGGCACAGCACAAACTGAAAGGAGGAGGTGAAATTACATAAGCATTTCAGGTTGCTACTCACTAGGACCAGACCCTGCATTTTGCAACTCTTCCTGCAATCTCACCTCAAACAAAAGGCATAGCAAAGTCGATGTTTTCACCAAAATCAAACTCAAAGACAAAAAAAAAAAAAAAGAGAGAAAACAATAGCAGAAAAAATCCAGCACTGACAGCAATGCGAAAGCTCTCACACACATCATTCCAGTAAGGGTTTAATTGAGGGGACCCACCATGAACCTGGAGACTGAGAGCAGTTTGTCAGTGGCACCACCCACTTTTCTGCCCATGCTCTCCCTTCCTTTCCCCATCAGCTCTTACAACACCTCTCTGGGGCCAGAAACCCCAGCAGATTAAAATCTCCCTTCTCATCTCCCCTTCCTCAGCTCCACCCCACACTTCAGTCCTTCACCTCCAGCATCAGCTCTCCCTTTATTTCTGTCTAGCTTCTCTGAGAATACAGTGGCCCCTCGGGAAGCTCCTGCTCCAACCAGCCAGTGCAGAGCAACTACACGTCTCTGAGAACATCTTATAAATGAATTATAGTCTGGTTTTTCTCTTCCCAGCCTAAAGGCTTTTGGAAAAGCAACTTTCTAATTACATTAGAAGACATTCAAAAGAAAAAAAAAAAGGCATCACATAGTTTGCATACAAAATGTGGAAGGGTCAAGGCTGGTTCACCATCTCCCAGACCTTTGGAGCTCCTCCGAGCCGGCTGTGGACTGCTGCTTGTTCCCTTTGCAGGAGGCAGCCACATCAGCCCTATGGAGGGCTGTCACCAGCTAGACATCAATTACTGTTTTATGAATGACCTTGTTTCCATCCTTGCTACAAGGAACAATTTGTCTTTGTGAGACTTTACAGAATGCACAGCCTTCTCTATTGGCTGGTGTATCTTTTAATTCACCTTTCTGGTGCTTCCCTGACAGTTAAGGGGGTCCCTTAGCTCAGACTGGGTACAGCAGCTCTGCCAAACCCCTGTACTCCCAGGGAAGGAGCCGACCTATGTCCTGTTTAGCTCCAGCTGCTGTGGGCACTGCAAGGGCCAGCTCCCTGCCAGACTTCACAGCCCAGGGTCGAGGAAGACAGGAGCTAATTTCAGATTGCACCTATTTGGTTGTATTCCTCTCTTCCTGACCCAGTTCATCTAAGAACACACACTGGTTTTGCCTTTCCACACAGCAAACATAAGACAATGATCTCAGTCCAAAAGAGGAATCTGTTTTTGGCTCCAGCTAGAGACATTGGCTCTGCCTATGTCAGCTTCCACTGAACCACTGGATGCCTTGCTCGGGAGTGCTGAACCAAGAGGGGGTGAACAGGAGACATATTCATTGTGCAAGAAAGATGCTGAAGTGAGCTGTGGTGTTATAAAGGACTCTCTACACACTTGTCTGCAAAGATACACCTGTAAAGCAAACAACCTGTGCTGTGTGCTAGCCCTTCTGACATCACTCTGGGTGAAAAACTAGGCTATATCAGGCATTCATTAAGGCCTTTTTGCCACAGAAATTAATTGGACCTGGTACTTGGAATAGCTACTCCACTCTGAACATAAATTTTGCTGTACAGAGGGTTTTTTAGGCTGGAAATTTCAGGTGTAAGAATTTTACCTGGGATATTCTAGCTCCATTTGTTTCGGGTTTTTTTTTATCTCCCCTGTCTGCATCTGACCAGATAACAGCACACTGTGCTTTAAACCCCAAAGGAGCCAGAGTCTTTTCCTTTGTACAAACAGTACTAGCAAAACTGTAGTTTTCCTTCCTTCTCCTCCCCTTCAACAGTGACACAGCGGCCTTCAGGGGCCCTGAGAGCTGCAGGATGTTTACATTCAGGACTGACTGCATGATGGGCCATGGATCACCAAAAAGCAGGGTTTGACAGAACTTGAGGACAGTCAGTAAGCCTGTCACTGCTCTCCCTAAGAGCAGCTTTAGGGATAATATGCAGGTTTTAGAATATAATTTTTATCCTTAAGTTCTCAGTTACTCTCTAGAAACTTCACAAGCATCAGTGAATGCACAGCAGTGTCTGCCTGGTATACTGGTGCTACTAATGCAGCAGCAAGACAAGCTCCTAAAATATGGGTGCTTTAATCAGTTTGATCTGTTCTGGTTTCTAACCACTATGCACCCACTGTCTTTACTAGGACAGCACCATTAAGTCTGCAAATACTGAGGCCCCCCTCTGCATATACACAAACCTTCAGATAGCCAGACAGGGTGAGCATTTATAATTTAAATAGAAAAAAAAAAGCCAGTAGGGAAATCAAGACACAAGGAGGAGGTGGGATCAACCCAACAGGTCAGTGACCAGGGCAATGCCCATTTCCACCCTTGCTGGTGTCTCCCCAGGGTAGCTGGTTTACCAAGCGGCCTTGTGGTGGATTACCCGCAGCTATGCGGGCTTCCTCAGAGCGCAACTTGGTTTCCTATACAGCCACAGATGTCAGTCACCAGTACACTGACGTCTCCCCTCTTTGATTAAAGACTGAATTAAATGGTCTTCTACACAAGACACACACTTTGCAGGAGAGGGAAAAACCTTTAAAATCAATAGTGGGGGAAGGTTAAAAATCCTCTCTAGTAACAAGTGGGAAAAAACCGACAAGCTGGGGGTCGTGATCATTTCTGTGAGTTACAGCCCAGTGGGGATCAGTGGGGTTAGGCTGTGACACCAACAGTTAAGTTTCAGAGCCCCCCACAGGGCTGAACCCCGCTCCTGCCTGCGATCACATCTCACACCACAGCCATCGAGCTGGCTCTCCCTGACTGCATGTCTTGCTTCCAGATCACAGATTAAACACGAGCCTTGGGAGGCGGGTAGGACCTTGTGGGAAAACAAGCAATGGGCTGGCCCTTGCTGTAAGACAATGGCAGTACAGGGCTTGCAATTTAAACGAATAAGCAAAGCTCCCCTATTCACGATGCTGACGCGCTGTTCGAACAGAGGAGCAGAGAATAACATTATTGATAACATGGTATTTCCCAGGTCCCCAGCTAACTTCTGGAGAGCTGCGGACCGCCTCCCACCGCCGCACCGCCCGTAGCTACCCCCTCCGCTGCGCTCCCCCGGCATCCTCCGGTGCCAACAGCGGGGCGGGGACAGCGGAGCTCGGCGGGGCCGTGGCGCCCTCCAGCGGCAGAGCCGCCCGGGAAGCGCGGCGGTGGAGGGGCCCCTTAGCCGGAAGCGGGCTGGCACTGCTGCCCTAGCACTGGGACGTGCGTCTTCACCCGCGCTGGGGATCCTCACGCTGTCGGAGACGGCTGAAACGGAGCTTAAAAACAACCAAGGGGGATCCCGTAAGCCCCTGCTGAGGGCAGAGCGGGATGCCTCATTGCCACGGCAGCGGGAAAGCACTTCACACTTTCCTCCTCTTCCCACAAGGCAATGATGTCGTGTCCTCGCTGCAATGGTATCATCATCAGACATCCAAAACAAAGACAGCCAACTCTCCCAAAGGGTGCAAAATGTGCATGCTAAAGCAAAGCAAACAGGACACGCCAGGAAGCACAAAAGTAAATGGCTAGGTTGGCGGTTCTGCCAGCTGGAGGTTTCTTGGCTGTGTTACACCAAACCAGCCAGTCTGGGGGAGTCGATGGGTGTCTGGAACAAAGGACGTTTGGGTCCCCGTCCCCGTGGCAGGGGGAAGGGAAAGCAGCATCAGGTGCCCTCAGAGGACAGCAACTGTGGGGTTTGCTGCTATGTTTTAACTTAACTGTTCAGGAAACAGCTACTTTAACAGCATGTTTTACCTACTGGTATGTCCCAAACCATACCACACAGAGAGTAAGGCGAGCAAATAAACATTATAGAGAAGCTCAACTGTATTTTCAGGCAGCTGTGACAATCTTCACTGGCCCTTGCATACTCACCTGTTGTTTTAGAAATGGTAATTGCAGGCAGATATTAAAGTACACATCAGCAAAACAGAGGGAAATTATATACTCTGCTAGCCATATTCATGGGAACTGTGTCACTCAGGCCCCTTTAAACATCTCAGAGAAAGGAAGACTGCATATTGAGAAGATGAGAACATTAACTTCAGTAGCTCCCTTGCACCAAGTTTTAGGGTGTCAGCTTTTCATTTCCGCTATCAGTATAATTTTTCCCAATTACATAGATTAAATAAATCTCTCCAAAGCTAGTTTATGTATGACAGCAGTGCAATTATTTTATATTAAGTGTAGCTTCATGCACAACAACCTACCTGTTAACTCCTGCCCTGCACATAGCGTGGGCAAACATGCAGTGCTTTTCTGCTCATCCCTCCGGCCTGAGGCTGGAAGCTGCTCCATTCAGACCAAGCCCTGTGTGCAAGCTGTGTTTTTAAATGGAGCTGAGCTCACTAATCCTGGCATGGTCCAGGCCCAAATAGACACTTTGTGGATGATGGAGAAGAGAAAGGTGCCATTTCAATTCTTTTGGTACCCCTCCACCTTCTCCTTTGAGGCTGAAACTGAGGGTCTAGACCAAAGCCCCTGTGCCTGCTGCCATGCTGTGTATGCCTCGCACCACCCACTAGTGGAGGGAGGAAGGAGGGAAACTGACTTTGATGTCCCAAATCAGAGAAACAACTTGGTATTCAAAATGGCATTAAGGCTTCCCCACACAAGCCTTGCTGAGAAAGAAAATACAGTGGGAATCATCATCACTGCAGTTGCTTTGACCCTGCTCTGAAAGCTGCATACAAGCACCTTGGCAAAAGAAACAAGTAGAAGTATGCAATCCTCAGCTGGAAGAGGTCATGCCTTTTACAAAAACATGCCCTTGCAGCATAGGGTGGAGCAATAGGATGTCTTTCCCCAGGCATGCACGCTCACTGGCAGAACCCCATTTTAAACCCCCACATTTTAAGAGTACCAGCCCAATGCTACAAAAAGCCCCACTTGATACGCACCATGGCAGTGAGGCTCTGCGATTCCCGCACCATGGCAACAGAGCCCAGCAGGGCTGCAAGGATCAGGGTCATGCTGATGCAGATCCCAAAGTAGAAAGCTGGAAAGAAATCAGATGTAGAAGCTGTGGTGAGACACAAAGACTTCAGAGCTAACAGAGACCCAGCACAATGCTTTCACCCAAGGAGGGAGCAGAAAGTGAATGCTGGGGAGCTGGTCCAAGGGGAGCATGCTGCAGAACTGGAATGTTTTCTGATTTGTTCAATGCTCCCCATATGTGCGTGCTGTAGTTGCCCAGCAGGGCTGCAAACCCCTGAGCAGTTCCCCCAGCGTCAGCAGAGGGAAGCACCCTAAAAGGGTGTTGGTCCACCCAACAGACCACAAGCTGTCAATTATTTCAGGACTCTGATAAGGATCCCCTGAATGCAGGGTGCTGCTGCGCAGCAGCTGTCCCATGGACCCTGTCAGGATGTTGTGTGCTGCTAATCTGGTGCAACACTTGCCCTCAGGTTTCCTCCCTGCTAAGGCAGGGTCACAGCTGGTACCCCAGGGGCCACAGCACTGCAGAGGACTTTGCAGCCCTCACTCAGAGCTAACTACAAAGAGTCAGTGCTTGCAAGCAAAGCAAGTGGAAGCATTGCTGGAGAGGGGTAGCTGGGAAGGGAGAACCTGCAAGGCTGTGTTAAGTGCAAATCTATGTAGTCTGCTATGTGTAGGAAAGGGGGAAGGCTGTACCTAAGCTTTGGGCTAACGCTGTTTTTATACCTGCTGTGTTAAACGGAAATTGAAAACCAGGATCTAGAGAGGGTATATGCCCATATGTGCTTAAGCCCAGAGTACAGCTCCGGAAAAGCAGTAGATGCAAGTGCAGCAGAGGTGATCAGGGCGTTTTAGCATCTGGGCTGTTCTCATTTCTTGTACCGGAGACTCAATTCATATTTCTTCCTTCTATAGAGAAAACCCCCTACATTTTCTCCAAAAACCAGGTTCTCCCATGCCATGCATTTCAGCTCCACTTCAACTCCTATAAGAGTCCCCCTCCCCATGTCCGCAGGGCCCTTCCAGCCCCACAGCACCTTTAGGTCTGTTTGTGGCTCAGCTCCCCCTGAGCTTTCACTGCAGCACAGGGGAAGGCTTGGGAGACAGTGAACAGAAGGATAGGAGCAAATGCAGCAGCACCTTTGGTGCCGGGCGTACAGATCTGATAAAGAAAACAAGTGCCTGTGGGACTGTATCAACCCTGACACATCCTCCAAAAGCCAGCCTCTGCCTCCTCCTATGATACCTCTGCATTTCCCTCATCTGCCTTAGGGGATTTTTCAGCTCCCACATTTACCAAAGGTCTTACTGGGATGTGACCATGACATACCTGTGTGGTGGATGACTCTGTAAGAGTTGCTCTCCAGGGAGATGTCTCTGATGAGGGTGAAATGTGGCCCATAGTGGGTGACTGTGCTGAGCGTGGCAATGGACAGCCCCAGCAGCTGGAAAAGAAGGTTTTTAGGAAAGGATTTACAAGGCAGCCGGTCCTGCTGAGTGCACATGGAGCTTTGAGTTGTATCTGAATTCTCCTGGGCTCCATGCAGATGCAGGAAGCCTGATCATCCAAATACCACAGCATGTACCCCAAAATACACATAAAAGGAAAAGCCCCAGACACTTAAACATACTGAAGCTCATTTTATCTCTTGCATAATGAGTGCAGGTGACACTGCACAGCCCACAGTCTCTTGGCCAGTGTTGTTGAATGAAATTGCCACCACGTGAAGAAAACCCAGAGGATTGATGCTCCTGCAGCACACTTGTGCAGTCTCATCTGCTCTACAGAGTATGCACATGCAGTTATGAGGGCTGCCAGCTTCAAAAGTGCTTTTGAGCAGGGATGATGTTCTCTGCATTGCTCTTTGCAATGCTAGTCCCATTGCCTGCTGTTAGCTGTTATTTCCTATTGTAAAATATACAATATTTTGTATATACATATTTGTGTATTCATAAAACATACCATATACTCAGCAAAAAGCTAAGTCTTGTAGTTAAGTAATCTGTGCTGGCTTTTGTATCCACAATGTGGTGCTGGGCCAGTCATGTTTCTGTCCCATCCCTGAGAGCACTGGCATGACTAAGGCACAGGGTAACCACCAGCATGTTACCCTAGACCAGTCCAGGCAATAGAGAGGGAACATTCCTGATGCACCTGCCTTCTGATGGTACATGTGCTTTGCAGCACAACCAGTGGCAGAGCTGAGAAGCGGCACCAACAGAAGCACGATTAAAAACACTTCCAACTTCAGTGTAATGAACCTGGAAAATGCAAGATGTGAGGCCGCTCCCAGCTCCTAAGATAAGCTTTCATTATTTTTTGCTTTTACAATATGAAAACACAAGGCAGCTATCCCTGTGTCAGAGACAACAGTCTGGTGTCAGCATAATCCCCTCTGTATGGCATTTTCTAGTAGCTTTTGCTGGAGACTGACAGCTTCGGAGACTAAATAAATCCAAAATTTAGCATTTTCTCCTTACAAATAACTTAATTTTTGGCACCTACTCACCCTTCATGCTGCACATTACTGCATATCTCAACCCACACCCAGAAAAATGCTAAGAGCAACACCGGTTCGCTTAGATATCTGAGAAACAACACTCTAACATCCTCCAAACAGCAACAATGTGATCCTAGCTATCCAGAGCAGCTATGCCTTAATATCTCCTCTAAACATGCTTGGTAGCAATCCTCCTTTGATTTCCTCCAAGTGACATGTTTTTTATTTGGAAGAGAGAACAATGCCACTACAATGTCACTACAGCCAACAGACTCAAAATATTGAAATTTGGACAAACTATACATCTCATATATGGCCCAAAATAGACTATTACCTTCAAATTATACTCTTTCCAAGCCACCAACCCTCTTTGAACTAAATACAGATTAATTTTTTCTTTAAGCTTGTTTGTTATTATTTTTAAGCTTATTATTTTTTTTAAGCTTTTTGATGGAATGGAAAGGCAAAAAACACACACAACTCAACATACAGGAGAAGCATTTCCCAGTTTCCAGTGTCCCACATCAGCTCTAATAGCAGATGTCACGAAGCTCCCCTTGAATTGCTTCAAAAGCCGATAAAAAGAATCCCTAGAATTGCTTTCACCTTGTGGTACAGACCCACAGACCTCCCCCATGTACCTTCATCGAAGCCGTGTGTTTTCATATCCTGACCAATTCCACCTGCAGCAGACCATCCTCCCAGCAACAAGTGTGACTGCAGCAGGTCCATCCTCCCTCCTTTGCCCCAAGGAGAGAGGAGCAAACACCTTTCTGCTGAAAACCACCCATTCTGCCAGCAGCGACCTTCGCTTTCTCCTGCGAGGTGGCCACCGGCTTGTGGAAGAGCTGCAGCAGCACGACAGCCCTGAGAAACCAGAAGTCTATCAGCAGAGGGAGGGCGATGCTGGCGGCCAGTGATAACTGCGCAGGGCGCAACGATAACTCAGGCAGTTAGCTTTGCTTGCCCTCCACCCGCGAAAAACAGAGCGTGGGAAAGCCTGACCCTCCCTGAGCAGGGACAGGAAAGGAACCGGTTCACCTCGGTTCTGCAGAGCTCGCCCCACACCCGCCTGCTCACCATGACACAGAGGCTGGTCACCAGCAGCTGGCACTTGGTGGTCTTCATCCCGCATCTCAGTCCCATGGCTGCTTGTCCCCAGAGAGAGCTGGCAGTTGTCCCTCCAGCTCTTGATAAAGCCCGGCTTTCCCCAAAGGGAGGCATGGCCACAGCGGAGCCTCTTGGGAAGTGTAGTCCCCACCACGTGCTGCTGCACCTCCTCCTGCCCGGCTATTAAATGCTGGTTAGAGCAAATGCCTTCCACCTGCGCTCTGGGTGGGCTGCCATCAGCTCCGACATGTACCCACCTGAGAAAGGAGGAAAAGCATAAGAAAAAAATCAGCTTTTCATGGAGTTTGGAGCAGCGGTTCTTAACACAACTTCTGAAACTGTTCAGTTGTGAGTCAGTATCAAAATGCTCCTTTTGCCACTGTCGCTAAGAGGCAGTTTTGTTTTAATGAACACTGTCACTAACCTTTTTTTTTTTAATTTTTTTTTTTTTCAATCTGCTTAAATACTGTCTTGGGAAAAAGTTTAGGAAAACGTTAGGAAAAAAAAACCAACCCCAACCTGTTGTTTAAAAAAGAGATCCACACCCCCAAACAGGATCTGCATGAAAGTCTTCCCTCTCAATTTAAAAATCACCACATGGCAATAACCTTTGGCTGAGACCCTACTAAAATTTTTATTTGCAGATGATGGATAAAATTCCCCCTGGTAGCATTTTATTCAGGAAAATGGCTATACATAAATATAACCCCCTGCTCAGGAAACCTTCACTGTCCACGGACATTTTGACTCTGTTCTTTCCCCTCTCGTAGCACTGAAAAGCCCATTGACTCCCAGCTACAGAAGACTCAGGCGAGTTTTGGTCTTCAAAACCAGCTATCTGCTGCATGCGTATTTCCTGAAAGTAAATTGTAGAAGAGCCTCAAGAACAATTTGGCCAAAGGGAGGCTTGATGGCTGAATGTCTTAATCATCCTTACTTTCAGAGCTAGACAAGTGGAAAATAGTGGCACCCTCCCTACGTGGCAAAGAAAGGGGGAGAAAAAGTAAAACCATCCCACATGAGTAATTGTAGCTACAGGAAAATGATATAGAAGGTGGTGGAGGGGAGTGAAAAAAGGAAGAAAGATGTATTTTGGAGAGCAAATGGGAGCAGGAGAAAGCATGTTGCACAAAACCATGTAAACAGGAAAAAGCATGTAATAATTTTCCTACTACATCACTGGTTTTATTGTAAGCTTTCTTGCAAAACATCTTTGTTGCTACCTCCTGAGACAGCAATGAGAGGTGCCACAGCTCTTTCCAAAACCAGGCATCCCCCATGGCTCGTGGGTCTCTACGCTGGCGGGGATCTGTGATGTGCAGCGAGGGATGCTGATGTACCCATGTACACACGGAGACCTTCCTCCTCCAGCCACCAGCTGGAAATCACCTGAGAAAGACCACCAGATGGACAGTGGGGAAGGAGAGCAGTAGAGGGAGGACTACAGAGAGAGGGTAACAGGCTGGTGATACAGCTGATGCCCATACACCCATGTCCAGAAGCAGGTCCCCTGGGAACAGGCAAGGTAGGAAAGTGCCTTATAAAATATTGTGGTGGAGTCAGGACTGCGTCTGAACACAGAGCTTTAGCACCTTCTTCTGGCACTATGGGACAGATGGTTGCATTGCTACCTGCATTTTCAAGGGAAATTACCAGCGGTACAAAAGCAGCAGGGCTGGTCCACAAGTGGAGTTACAGGTTAAATCTGGAAGGGTTGCAAGAAGGTACAAAGCACAGCTCTGTGTGTAAAGTCAGCGAGGAAAGCCCAGCCAAGCGCAATGGTCAGCTAGAAGCGAGAGGCAGCCTTGCCACCTATCATGAGCACACCTGGAGCCTGTTTCACAGCGAGTGACAAGAGAAAAACCTTACAGCCCATTTTCATTTTCCCCTACAGCCCAATTTTCCTAACCAGCCCTAAACACATGCCACCGAAGAGGCCTGTGCAAAGCTGAATCCCACGCTAGAGGTCCCCACAGGCCAGCAGAAACCCTTCCTGAAGGCCTGGGTAATTCAAGTGGACTTTTGAAGGGAATAGATGGGAGGTTCCCTTCCCAGTTTCACAAAGGTCTCGTCTGTCCCTGCAAGAGCCTCGCACCTCACCTGAGAGGTCACAAAATCATCATCTACACCCCTTGGAAGGGCTCCTAGTCTCTTCACAAAAGATGCTCTACCTCTTTTTCTCCAGCCATAAAACCAGGCACCTTTCCTGCACCTTCACCAAGCTCTAAAAGCAGAATGTAACGTTAAACACCTGGGCTTAAACAGATGTTTCTCTGATATGGTTGTCTGGTTGTCTGGTATAGTTGCTTATTCCTGAGTAGTTGGCCCATGTCCTCTGATGCTTCTCACATCTCCAGTGCTTGGCACCCTGTCTTTGTGCCTGCAGCCTCTATCAGCTGCTCTGGTGCTGTGCTGGGTTTGGAGGTGGAGATGTTTTCTGCTGTTTCTCTTTCCTCTATCTTACTCTTTATCCTGTACAGGTATGGCTTGAGAGATTTCTGCCTAAGACAGAACACACGTGGTTTCTAACATCATAAATTGATAAGAGCACAAGACATTACTCCCTCTCCCAAAAGAAAGTCAACAGTAGGACATTAGTAGAGGTGGCAGATGAAAATGTCAGGCTCTGATTGAGGAAGGCACATTTGGCACATGCAAAGGCATTGCAAAAGTGAGTGCAGGGGGAACACGTGTGTTTGTCTTACCTGTGGAACTGGAATGGGGATCTTTAGAACACTGTCTACAGGATAAAATTTCCTCTGGGTGCCCTGTCATTGGCATATACCTGGCTTGGCAGTTCTCTGCCCAGGGAGCCCTGGTGAGAAATACCGTGTTCCCCCAGCCCCATCCCAGTGGGAAGAGCAGCAGGGCTGGCAGCATGGCAGTGTGGCTTTTCTGGCAAAACTGGGCCTCCTGCCCGCCCTGCTAGGTTTTATCACTTGGTTCCCTTTGCAAGAGCACAACTTATCACCCTCAAACCCAGTGCAAAAACCACAGGTGACTACAGCTCCTGCCTGTGGCTTCCTCCCTTATCTCTGGTTATCAGCCAGAGAACAGAAAGAGGGTAGCAAGGCTAAAAATACCCATGGGAGCCTAGGTGCCCTCTTCCTCCAGTCTTGTGGCTGTTTGCAGCCTTCTGTTAGGCTGTGAAAATACACACCAGCATCCACAGCTGCACGGGTGTCAGAAGTACATGGCAGCTCATCCAGGAGGAAAGGATTGATTTAAAAAGAGGAGCAAAGCCACACCTATTTTTTGCAGAGCTAACACATCCAACCTGCTTCTGAGCTGGAGGGAAATGTTGCTCCACTATGAGATGGATGTCCTAAAAGAGCCAAGGGATTTAACGTGTTAATGCTGCATGGGTGAACCTGGAAGACTATGCACAAATGGAGGAGAAGAGGCTAAATTCATGGTAGTGCTTTCTTGCCATCCACTTTTCTGGCTCTTGCTCTGTCAATGCAGACACCAGTGATGTAACAGCAGCATCCCAGCCCCAGCTGCTTGAACCCCAGCAAGGCAGCAGGTAAGAGAAACCTCTTCCTTGGCTTTGGGGTGTTGCTACTCATGCTCCCATAAAAGGATGGGCTGGAGGCAGGGGAGAGGAAGCTGCCCCAGGAAGCAAAGCTACACCTATTGTCCAGGCAGGACACATCCATGCCAGGCCCCTCCTGCCTCTCAGGAGCCTCCTCCTTTCCCAGCCCACACCACTGTTAGGGAAAGTACTTCTCCTCCACAGCAGAAAAGAGCTCCAGCCGTGGCAGATTTACAAGTGTCATGGCTCAGGCCATTCAGTCCCTCAGCTATTGCCCGTAAGAAGCCTATATTCACCCTAGAGCTCACTCGTAAATAAAACATGTCCATATCAAACTGCACTGAAGCTATACGAATGGTGGGAAGCCAGGGAGACCTCACAGCCTGTGTCTGCTTTTCCAGGCGCATCACAAGTATGCATTGTAAAGGCTGCTTAGCATTCATATAGCACATATGCACAATCAAATCTAAAAATCAACTTTGAAACCCGGGCTATTTCTTTTCAAGAAGGGAAGGAGAGGAGAAAAGGGGGAGGTGCTGGGCTTTGCTAAGCTTCAGATGCACCATACAACTCCGCTGTGAATGGAAACAAGGCTGGCTGGAGGCTTCCTTAAAAGAAACAAAACCGGAGAGAAATCGTAACATCTCCAAATGATGTTTTTATTTATTATTATTTCCAGAAATCCTCCAGTGATCCCCAGGCATTTTGAAATTAATTATAGGTGAAAAAAATTGTCAGAAGAGTTATTAGATAAAGTTCAGCAAGCCCAGGAAAGTTTACATTTGAAAACAGCATACGCTGAAGACAAGGAGTTCCCTGACAAAAATAAACTCAAGTAAACTTCCTCCACCCTCCTCGAAAGTGAAACAACTGTGCTCATAGTTCTAAAGCACACCTTCCTACTTAGAATCAATTCTTTTTTTTTTTTTTTTTTTTTTTCCACACAGTATCTAATTGTAAACCATAACTTAAACGGGGGAATTTAGGGTAGATATTAGGAAGAATTTCTTTACTGTGGGAGTGGTGAGGCACTGGAACAGGTTGCCCATAGAAGCTGTGGCTGCCCCATCCCTGGCAGTGTTCAAGGCCAGGTTGGATGGGGCTTTGAGCAACCTGGTCTAGTGGAACGTGTCCCTGCCCATGGCAGGTTGGAACTGGATGAACCCTTCCAACCCAAACCATTCTATGATTCTACAAAACCGGAGTGAGGCCAGTGGAGGGCCACTTTTCTGGTTAGGGGCCGGAGCACATGGCATATGACCTGGGTTTGTGTAGCCTGAACAGAAGGCTGTTAGATAGAGAGGGGTGTGAAGGAAGGGGAGACATCTAGTTGCCATTTTCTCCTACCTGAAAGGTTAATTACGGAGAAAACTCACATAAAGATAAAGCTGCACAGTAAAAGGACAAGTGGCAACCGTTACCAACAGCAGCAAGGGAATTTCTGATCTACTGTAAGAAAATAAATGCTCACCAGGGTTGTGAGCACTGGTACAGTTCACCTAGAGAGGCTGTGGGATGTCCATCCACAGAAGTACACAAGACTCAAGGAGACATGGCCTTGAGGAACCTGACCTATTTTTGAACATGGCTGTGCTTCAAGGAGGGTTTGGACTAGGTCATCTACAACTAGATCACCCTACAACTTAACTTACACTTTAACTCTCTGACAACTTAAGAAATGTTATCTCTCAATTTGTAGGAGTTGGAAATGTCACCCACAGTTAAGATTATCAGCTAGGTACAGGGACAAACTGCATCAAAAAGCCCTGAGAAACTAATCTTGAACTCATATGCAAACTGAAGTTTACAGAAAACTTACAGTTCTTTCCTTTCAGACCAGCATGATATTTTTAAGGTATTATAAAATATGTGTTTAAAGTTGGGCTCACATAAGGAAATATATGACAAGATTTTTCAAAATTTAGTTATGCAGGTACCCACCTAATATATTTAGTACTGATTTACTGAGGTCTTTCAATAGGATTTTGAAGCTTAACTTGAGACATTTATATCTGAAAATGTAGCTAGGATATCTAATGTGCTCCGAAGAAAGAGAGCAGAAAGAGTTACAGTAAAATATACAGTAAATCTTCCCAATACTGTTTTTAATGACTTTTTTCAATTAAAATGACATATGCTGATTTCATGTTGGTATGTTATGACAACTTACTGCCATTCATTCAGAATGGTCTCCATAGTTTATTAATTTTTCTTGTGTTTTAATGAATGGCAAAAAATGGGTGATGAGTGGCCAAGCTCCTCAAATGTTATTTTTTTTCACCACATCACAAACTCATATTGATATGTCTATATAGTGCTGTGTGATCCTGTGGTCTTTTTATGAGCAGCTAATAGGAACTAAACAAGGATAAAGATAACAGCACAAACTCAGTACAAAAGTCACCAAAATATATTATTTAGGAAAAAATGTTGGAGGCAGTTCCAGTCTTGTTCCTGATGTTTCTAGACTTACTAGGGGTTTTACTGCACTTAACCAGAAGGAAGAAAAGTGCTCACTAATATCTTCTCTGGTTGACTTTCGGAGATTGAGGTCCTGAAAGCTGCATTTATTATGGATGTGCTAAGAAACACCACCATCATTCTGCCAACTCCTTGTGCTCCTGACAGTACCTGAAAGGAAGCTGGTGTTCAGAAAAATATTAGTGAAAAAATTAGTGGAAATATTAGTGAAAGTGGTATGTGTGGATACAATGACACACTGATAGTCCAGAAAAGGATCTCTGGTAAAACAGATTCTGTTTGCATACAAAATTACTTCGGGGAAAGAGTGGGTAGTTGTTAAGAGTCTGCTGTAGAATTCCAGAGTTAAATTTGGATATGGATAAAGATATTCAAACTGTTATTACAGGGAGAAATTCTGCAGAGAATTGTCTCATTATGGCAGGCTCCCATTTTGCAGATAGAGACTGGAGAACAAATGCCACTGAAGGCAGCCCAGATATTCCGGAGTGTGACAACTGACAGCTTTTTTGACAAAGCAGAGAGACTTTTTTCTAAACTTAGTCACAGAAAGTATCGAGGTTTTATAGGACAGCTAATTGTGAAAAAAAGAATAACCCACATAAATGTTGGGTTAATTTAGATAAAATGCAGGGATAAACAAAAATAGATCTGTTAGTAAGTCTGTCTATCAGAGTTTTAAGGAAGTGAGTGAAGGCAGCAGAATTTAATTGTTCAGTGACTTCTCTGTGGAGGAAACTTGAATCTTCTTTAAGGCAAAGCACAGAAGAATTTCTGGAGCACTGCAAAGCAAAAAACTTCTGGAAAAAGCATCAAATGTAGCAAACCCACCTCAAAAATAATGCCTACATGAAAATGGAAAAAAGATGATGAACAATAAAAGATGTGCACTATAGGTCAATTTTCATAGGAGATCTTGAAATAAGGGCTCAAAGACAGAGCCAGCTGATAGGAAACAAGAACAGAAATGAAGTCTGCATTACCATAGATGGAAGCAAAGCTCAAAAGCTCCTTGTTTTCATCCAGTGCAAGTAGAAAACTTCTATTTCAGAATTCAAAAAAAAGCTGGTGTATGAAATCCTGCTGCTGGTGACTGCTGGTGAGATGCACCTTGAATCTCTCTTAATGCGGAACTGGTGCCATGTGACTGGAAATGGCTCAATCTGGTGCATTTCACAAGTACCTAGCTAAAACAGGCCTACAGTGCAGGCTTCAATACAATTCAAAGTTTTAAAGCAGCTTTTAAAGCAAAAACTAATTGAAAACGAAGGTAAACATAAATGAAGATAAAAAACAGCAGATAACAGCAAAAAAGAGTAGATCATAAGAAAGCCACATGATATCTTTCTTTTATAACCCCTTTCTCAACACATAAAATGTGGTAGATCTAATTTATCGAAACTTTGGCAGAATGGAGATTACCATGCTAATGGAAAAGTACTGGTGAGGCTTGGGAAAGTGGGAATTAGTAGAAGATGGCTAAGGCAAGTAAAGGAGCAAGTTAAAGGAAGATGCTGTAGGGTTAAGTTGAAATGCCATTGGAAAACTCTTGGTCTGGAATATGATTACTATTACCCTTTTCAGTACTGATTACCTTTGGAACTAATCTTGCCTGAATATTTCTCTTAATGACCTCGTTTTGAAAAGTGATATACTAATAAGGCTTTGAAAGACATCATTATCAATTTAGAAAAGGAGAATGATATGTAGAAAAATCAGGAATACCTTGCAGGCTGGATAAGAAGAAATGAGATTAAATTTCATTACATGCATTTAGTTCCTAATAATTACTTTTTTTAATGTAATTGAAGCTTCATCAGAGTGACACAGCACCAGAAGAGCCTGTGTGTTTTAAAGGATCATGAATAAACTAGTATTAACCAGTGCAATGCCTGGGTCAACTGGGAATTACAATCATACCTAGCGATATATTGCCATGAGAAATATGAGAGCTCTGGAGAAATGTAATCTGGAGTACTCTGTGCAGTCTTGGTCATCCATATTCATCAAAGATGAATTCAGACTGGAACTGATGAAGGGAAAGTCTATGAAGATAATCAGGAGAATGCAGAACCTCTCATGAGATGAGAGAATGAGCTGCGGGAGGAATGATTTGTAGTTTCCTATCAAAGTGTCCCTTATTCCCTAGTCCCATCTGCCTATCACTATAGTCCCACTGGGCAGGGGAGAGCAATGCAAAGCCTTCTCTGGAAGGATGCACATTTGGATTGGCTGGCGCCTGATGTCTAACTAAAAGAATAACAGTTGAAGTCTGCCTGCTTTTCTTTTTAGTGGAGGCTCTCATTTGTGTTGTTTTTTTCCCTCTCAGTAGCTTTTTTCACAACATTTAAAGAAGCATAATTATGTTTGAGATGTTGTCTGTTCCTTCATATTTGATGGAAATAAATAGCGCAGTGGATCGGAAGTTCTTAAAAGTGAGGACTGAAGGACAGAAATGGACTAAATAATCATACAAACTTAATTTCCTTAGGGAACAAGTGTAAAAAAAGGGACGGCACAAGAATAAATGGGACAGACTGCTGATGAAATTAAAAAGGCAGGACAGCAGCAGCAGGTCTCTATCAGTCATAGAATTAAACTTCCAATTGGAATATTAGATACAAAGGGTATAACTAGTTTTAAGATTGTAATTAGGTTATGAAATAGATTATATGACACGACTGCCTTCAGGAAGTCCTCTCCTGTCCTCTCAGAAACAAGGGTGTGCTAATATGATGGCTCTATCTTAATGAGTGCAAGGTAACATTTTAAGATTTGCAAAGGGGACTACAGATCAGTTTAAAAGTCATTTGCAGGAGACACATTTACTCCACTATATATCATATTTGTTCATCCTTGTCACTGAAAATCTGTTTTTGCCAAGTTGCAGGCAGAATCTATGACTATTGCTTGCTTTGGTTTTCTTTCTCTCTGGAAAGGGCGGATGATGGACTGCAGTGGTGCAGAACCTTGACAACACAGAGAAAAGCAGTGGCAGCTTGCCGAGAACTCAAGTGCTGCGCCTTATTTCCATACAAATATACACCAAATTGTGTGAGATTTTAGATCAGAATTCCTTTTTTTTTTTTTAATTTTTATTTAAAGACCACTGCAAATGTAGACAGCACTTTGCAGAGCAATCCAAAATTGCTGTGAATGCAACAAAAAAAGAAAAGCCATGTAAAAGCATAGCGTTGTCCTCGCAAAGAACTGTAAAGACTTAAATGAATTTCAGTTTATTGCACTGATATGAAAAGAGCTTGAATTCCTGATGCCTGATGATTTTTTAATGAAGTAGCTAACATATAATTTTCTTCTGCCAGCTAAAGTTAGGACTTATCAGCCATGTCATAAACTGATAGCAAGTCTCTGAACTTCTTGTTCAGATCAGGCAGGAACAGCAATTTGTTTGGAGTAGAAGGACTGCAGAGTGATGCTTGGTGGCACTCTGAACTTTTGTATGTTGGCAGCACATGAGCAGCGTAGGAGTTTCCAACCGAGCTGGTAGAAAATGGGAAAATAGTTGGCCAGGGAGATTTCGGATAAATGCAGTTTCGGCAGAATCCAGCAGCCCTGTGCTATGTGGTGACTTCAATGAGACTTGATGAATTTATAAATTGTTCTGAACTTCTCGTTTGGCTGCCGAACTACTGTCAGTCTACACTGAGAACTGCAGCTTTATATGGTAGAAACTTTGCTTAGACTTTGATTAAACTTTGATAAAGACTTTGATTAATAGTACTGTATGGAGAAGTCAGAACAAGCCACCCCAGGGGCTGATGAAGAAAAAAATGTCAAGTGCTGACTAGCCAGCATAATATGCAGTAAACAGGAATGAGAAGTTAATCTATAATTTAAAAAATGTATTAATTAATACAGAATAAGTAATGAAATCCATGGTAAATCCAGGGAGTAATCTTGTCGATCTGTTCATCTAAGAGCAGCTAGAACACCATGCCCTTGAATAAGACAACAGTAACTGCATGCTAACGGATAGGAGTCTCTCTCCAATCAGATCATCAGCAGGTGTTTTTGCTTGCTGGTTTTCACTAATTTCAAGATGACAAATCTTTCTAAAATTAAATGACAAATTGGGCAAATCAAAGGAAGTAAAAGGAGAGTGCCAAGGGGGTTACTGCCAGTCTGTAAGTGTGATTCCAAACTGAGGTGAGACAGAAAGGGACAGCCCTGACCTTCCCTATCCACCCTGATGCCATGTCCCCCCCGCTTCCCCAGGGCTGGCACTTCCAGTTGTGTGATACCCCACTGCCCTGGGGAGTACAGCTGGCTCCCGCTGAGCCTCAACCAAGTTAACAATGGGGAGAATAAGTGTCTGAGGGACCCAGTGTCCATGGGTCAGCCATGGGAATGCCAGTGACATGACAGAAGCATGCAGCTTGGGTGAGGCGCTGGCAGGACTTTCCATGAATAAGTCAAAGATTTTCAAGTGAAGGCAACAACTAAGCAGGCTTCAAGTGACTGTGGAATAACCCCACTGATTCAACATGCCAGTCCAGGTTTGTCTATCCCTTTGTCAGCCCTAAGACCTCTTGAACCAGCCGAACGAATGTAGTGAGATGTGGCCATTATGACAGATGTCCAAAGACACAACCAAGGAAGGGTCTCATAGCCTCTAGACTGAGCTTACTGTGTCAGCAAATATGCCTAATATTTAGTCTATGGCAGTGTACTGTGGAAGTGTTTGTTTTTTATAGCAAAGACTGTGAAACTACAGTTTATTCACTAATTGGCTTAAGGGTAGAGGCATTTTTAAGGGAATTGCTTGCAGACTTCTGAATTTATTGCGGTAATCCAACAATCCAAACACTTTCAACTATGATATTTCAGTTCCTGTGACTTGGAGGCAGATCCAGTGCAGGACCCAGTTGCCCAGCCCTCAGAGCAGAACTGAAAGCATAGCACAAAGAGCCCAGGTCACAAGGAACTTCAAGCAGTTGGCATATATGGGCTGGCACAGAGTTCAGTTAGCCCACCCTGGCCTCCAGGCTATTGATGTTAAGACTGTTTCTGGTAGCTGAACTAGCTCATCTGCAGCCTGTTCAGACACTTTTGTCCACATATATGCCCTTATGCAAACGGGTAGATGCAGGATGAGCATCAGTTTCAGCGAATTTTCTGCCATTGCTTCCCACACATGCCTCATTGCCTCATATAGTTCCCACCTAGAATAGGACTGGTGCAGCTTGTGACTCCCAGCAAAGCTGCTTAGGATGTGACTTTCCTAGAGAACAACTAAGGAGAGGAGAAACAAAAAAAAAAAAGTCAAAAAAAAGAAGAAAATAATGTAGTTTGGAGGTGCTGCTGCCTCAGCAGGGAGGATGGTGTGGAAGTGCTGTGCGCTGTGCTCAGAGCATATGAAGAGAAAGGAAGCGAAACAGACTCCCATGAGGAAAAGACTCAGGAACTACTTATTTTCAAGGCACATCTATCTTCTAGAGAGTAGATATGTCTTGACACTCAAAGAAACTACCAGGGTGGAAAAGGTGGAGGTAACAGGGGCTAGCACAGTTCCAGCTTAGTCCAGCATCATACTGAAGTTGTTTGTCTTTTTGAGGAACTAGCATTGGGAAATCATCAGTTTCCCCCATAAGCCATTTCATTCCTTATAAACTGAGAGGGACTTGGTTGCTGGTTGTGAGCATAATAAGAAAGATCATTGCCTCTAATGGTGACAGTTTTGACAGAATCTTAAAGAATAATCAGATTTTCAGATAACAACTTAGATACTGTTTTATCAGTACCCAGATTTCTCTGGGTGCCAATGCAGATGAGAGTTGACACTCCATAATGACTGTTTATGGCCTCCTGCATAAGCAATGTTCTATTGCAGCAGTTGTGGTGCACAACCCTTGCCAGAAGTTTACATTGCAGGTTTCTAACTCATGCCTGGGTAGCCCAGGCAAGGGCTAAAGGATCCTTGTAGTGCATCCGCTGGGCATTTAAAGTCACCCTCACTGCAGTGTATGGAAGACAAAAAGTAAAGGGTTTTAAAGTGGCCCTCACTGCAGTGTATAGAAGACTGGGAGGGAAGGCTTTACACACATTGCGCAATATTTTTCTTGATCTTCATAAGAATGTATATTCATGCCAGTAACTATTTCTTACCTTGATTAGCAGGGCTTAAGCTCTGAAATAATAAATAATCCACACCTCACCAACACCCATTACAAAACAGGGAATCTTCAGTTACATTGACATCATTCTCCTGTTGGGAATGATGCTATTTTGGTGCATTTGGAATGGAAGATATACAACTTCACAAGTAAAATATTTAACAGTTTTCCTGTGGTCATTAATGGCTTGCTATTAGAAATACCCTGCTTATAGACCAAGACATTTCCAGTATCATTCATTTCCCATGCCAAATTTGTGGTTTGTGATGGAATTATACTTTTCAGAACATGGAATAGTGATGGCATTTCTTAGTTGTCATGATAACTTTGTCCTGTTGGACAGAGAAATAAAAGAACAGTAATAAAACCCAAGTAGTGTTCTCTAAACAAGAAAATCAATCAAACGCTCTGTTTATTGATCTATGTTAGAAATCTCTATAACAGGCCCAGTGAGTGGACAGCTAGGTGAAGCATATGCCTTATGGCCAGGCCTTTTAAAACACCCAGTTGTAGCATGATGCCACTGAAAGAAATTACACTCTCCTTATGCAACCTCACAGCAAATCTACCATCCTATAGCACAAGGCATTATCCTTACTATTTCTTCAAAAAAAGGAGTGAGAACAGAAAAAGGATTTTCACAGCTGGGAATGTACTAAAACATATTAGCTTTCATCAGGAGAATATGATGGTACTACTGTTTAAGAAAATGTTACAACCTTGTTTAATTTTCTTACTTTTTTTTTTTTTTTAATGGAACCTTTTCTCTTTCAATGATGGAAGAAAATGTGGGAAGAGAAGACAAGTAAATATTTTCAGCCTTCTCAGCTGAAATCCATAATTACAGCTTATTTCTTTCTGGTTTCTGACACATAGATTTCACAGAGCTGATTGCAGGCTTCAGGAACTATTTTTGCGTTTTAAACCTGAAGCATTTCAGGTTTTCTCTAATTAACCACTTGCAGAGTACATCACAGGCTTAGTGCCTACTCACCAGCCACATTTCTCATAAACAGATCTGTTACCGCACTAAAATGAGGGCAAGAGGCCTTCTGTATTAATAGTTTATGAAGATAGCTAAATTACAGCTGACCATACAGTATTCTGGCTATGATCTTCTCTTAAACCTCTCTCTGGACTCTTTTTTTCTGAGGGGACAAAGCCTCTTGAAGTAATGACACCTTCTCCTGGATGATAATAGTTTAGACTGGTTGGTGTGGGACAGCATCATTTTGAAAAATAGCTGTAGCAAGTGCTTAGGCAACCTTCCTTATACAAAGCCCCAACTAATTAAAATAGAAACTTCGGCTTTCTTTTCCCCTTAAGGTGACAGAGTTTTACAGCTAAAGATACGAGACCAAAAAACACAGGAAGCAGAGCAGCTGTTACCAGGCATCAGTTCAAAGGGGAGGAAAATGAAAAGCCTCTGATATATCCTCATGAAACTGCCCTGGAAGAAGGTCTTCACACAGTTACCCACTTTTTTCCTAGTCCTTTTTCACCTGCTCAGAGTCGCTGCATGTTACTCATAAGATTCTAACTTCTTGGAGCAAGGTGCTGTCACCATTTTATCTTATACAGTGGCAAGCACAAATTGTTTCTTAAAAACAAATGGTAAAAATGCTGCGTTTCCTTCCTGCTTCTTTCCCTCCACTCCGCCTCCCCTTCTCCCTTCATTCCTCTGAACCGCATGACATTTTTGTCACCTTCTGGATCCCAAGTTCTCATTCACATCATTCTCCTGCTAGTAATTTCTGCCCAGGTACAGCCATAATGCAAAACAATGGTGCAATACAAAAGGAAAGTTGTCAGGTAGAAAATTGCAGCCTCAAAAAAGCAGTAGAGAAGGACAAATTCTGTATCACTGATTGACAAAACCCTACGGCAGGCCATAAGCATGCATTTACCATTCTAAAGAAGCAATCATGCTTGCTGAAAGTGTTAGTCTTAGAAGGAAACTCAGACTTTGAAGGAATGAGTAATGTTGTAATGCTCAGATGATGACTTGTATTATTTCAGCTAAACATGGCAGAGAACTGATGGACAGGTATTCCATAGACACTGGCATTTTCTTCACAGAATAGCTGTTTTCCTCTGTGCTGTTTTATGTTTTGCATAATACCACATGAACCTCATTACTGCAGTTTGGAGGGTTTTGCACATTCACAGAAAGCGGCACAGGGAGAAGAGGAATAGTTTGATTGATGCAATTTTCACATTGGCCCAGTGGATAATCAGAAGAGCTCTTCTATTATAAGCACATGCAGAAAAACAAACCATTATAAATCCTACCTACAACCCAGGGCCAATAAGAAAAACTAAAACTCCAACAATACAGGCTTCTTGACAGAGTCATTGTTAACAGCTTAATAGCAGCTAGAAGGCAAGATCTGGTCTTATGTCAGGAGTACAAGGCACACAGCAGTTTGAAAGAAGGATAAATATGTAGTTATACAAATTACATCTTCCTGAAATGATAAAAACCGAATAGAATAAATGACCGCCTACCTTGGAGAGCCTGGAGTGTACGAGTCTGTACAACAATACAGAGTTGCAGGACCAGCTGTGGTGCACTTTCCAGAAACGTGGCTAGCAAATGCAGCATACTCACATCTGCATACTCATACACCATTTTCCAATAAAACCGCCATCTGTCATTCTCTCCACTCTGTCGACTCCGAATGCCCAAGTATATTGTGTGGAAATACCTAGAAATAAAAGAGAGACATTATAGAAATGCAGAATGACACTTTACAGGTAACACTTCTGCTTGAAAATTATCAACATTTTTTTGGTGTACTTAAAAATAACAAACATTTATTTAAAAGAATTATTGTATTGCAATGATAATAGTTGATGTGATGAGAGTAAACTACACTGAAGACAGTTTCCTTCATAAAAACACTTAAAAAGCTTAGCATTGTCTTACTAAATAGTATTCAAGAACTCAGTTTTCTGAACTGAAATATAAAGGGCATGTGTTGATCATGTGGCCTCCCTCAGGTTTTTCAAATAATGAGGGGAAAAGGCTGATTCTGCAATGGTGTCTTCAAAGAACTCTTCTCTGAGTGGCTCTGTGTGGACTTGGAAGATCACCTGCACTGCAAGCCAGGGGTGGTCTTAGCCTGGGGCTCTATTATGGCTGAGCTCATTGTCCTGTTTTTCCACCTAATGCATTGAATATCATGTTTCAGATACTGCCAAATATATAGTGCTTTTTCTCATAGTTTATTTTAGGAGGAGAGGAGATGTAGCTGTGAGTTCCTATTTTAGGAGAAGCGGAGAAGTGATTGTGGGTTCCCTTGGTGATTAGAAGTGACTCACTACGATAGCTCTCATGTAGCAGCAGCAGTGAGAAGAAGCAGAAGCCAGGAGCCCACAGGCTGCTGCTGCTGGCAGTAGTAACCAGCAGATGAGAGAAGTAATGGTCAGAAAACATGTGTCAGCTCTGATGGCCTGTGCAAGACTGGGGAGAAACAAACAGCATTCGGGAAATTAAATAGATTTCAGTGGGTGCAGGAACAATGGGTGGGTTTAGAAAACACAGGATGTCTTCTGATGGCCAAGCTACCCATCTGCTGTGATTCTTTTCACGACCTTTGAAGAGCTTGTGGTGGTGTCCGATGACACCCCTGTGCTACAGCTCTGGGTGGCCTTTGATCTGCTGTCTGTTATTCTGTGTCAGGAACTTTAGGCTCCCACCAGGCTCCTACAATTTAAGTTCAAAACTAGTTAAGGCTGGCTGAAAAAAAGGTTCACATAATGAAAAATTCTGAAGATTTTGTCTTGTATCAGGGTGTCTAGCATCCTAACATGATTGAAGTACTAAGTGATGTGAATCTCTTTTTCTTGATGTCTTTCAGATCCTTGTCCTGAAAGCATTTCTTTATGATCTTTTTGACATGATATCAAGCACCTTTTGTTTCCTAGTGAAATTATATTTGTAGCAAATTTTAACCACTAGCAATGTATAATCATAGAATGGTCAGGGTTGGAAAGGACCTTAAGATCACTTAGTTCCACCCCCTCTGCCATTGAACTGGTTAAGATCAAATGTTTCAGTATTTATCCTCCTTTTCACAAGTTCTTGTCTTAAAATGCTGTTTATAACTGGTGGAGCATGGTGAATTGTGTAATCTCTTTTTATATAGGCTGCATGCAACCTTTCATCCCTCTTTTGTTTAGCTGTAACTCTGTAGGCATCTTTTGCTTCTGAGAACATATTTGACTTCTGACTGGAAAACAGCTCAAGACTCACTTGTCCCCTTGAAGAATGACTGTTGTGCTTTTACCCACAGAACCCTTGTACCCAATGCACATGCCACCACAGAGCAATGGCTTTATTCAGGAATATGCATCAAAAAAAACCCCAGGGAGTAGCAAAGAGAAACAGCTGAGAGGCCAGATCTGAGCCTGCAGCATTTCTCTTGACAATGCACATCATAGCAATATAAAAGCAAAACACATTAAATTCACATTTAAATTAAAATCACACCAGGTGGCTTTGAATTTTATGAAAGTCCCATGCGGGAGTGAAGCAGCCATGAAGCACTCGGAGGCGAGACTACAGAGGTAACAGTAAATGAGACACCAGCTCTACCTCTCATGCAAAACACTAAGCAGGTCTAGATGGGTCAGAATATGATGGGATAACAGGGGCTTTCTGGTGTCCTCAGGGTTACTGAAGTGAAATGGCCTGCTGCCCAGATATGAAAGCCACTGAGCTGGAAAAGGCAACTTTTGCAGTGCAGTTCTGCTAATGGGGTCCGTTGGACCCTCAGGTTCTTAGTAAAAATCAGTTTAATTGTTCTTAGACCTCTCATTAGAGTTTTGCAGCACAACAGGGACAGGTAGGACTTGGATTCCCTTCTGCAGCTTGGGTTTTGGGTGGGGTTTGTTTGGCCTGCCTTACATATCCTCTCACAAAGCATACCTGGGAATACTGCACATAGCGCAGGCACACAAGCATCTTCAGCATCCTCCTTCAGTAACCCCTGCTATAAATACCTAAAGTAGCTTTGGCTGCCTAGGGTTGTGCCAGGAGGCTCTAGCTCTGCCAGTGGAGCCATCTGCAACTTCAGTTCTACAGCATTTGTGCAAAAAATACTTTTCCTATTGCTGTGCCAGGCAAGGTCCCCTGGGGTTCTTTACCTGCTCTGCAGAGTGGTTGTGCATGGCAAATGTGTTGTGATTAATGAACCCATATGGAAATATTTCCTCTCCCATTGCACTTTATTGTGAAACACTGGCAGTGAGTTATTGGGGACAAGGGAATCATTGCTCTTTGCCTACTCAGCTCTCTGCAATTTAGACACAAGAGGCAGAGGAGGAAGATACCTTCTCTTTTAATGCACTGGGGACCAAATTTCAGGGTAGAGTGGTATTTCTTTCTGTCCTATCAATTTTGGCCAAATTAATTGCAGGTTGAAATGAGCATTTACACACATAATTAATGTCACTGATTTATAGGCACAATCAGGTGATTAGACAGCTAAACATTCTCATTTACATCCACAATTAATTGCACTGGCAATTGATGTTAGGTGTGCAAATTAGCAGTTATTAAAATAAAAAGATGGCCTCGTAAAAAGCTTCATATATCAAAGGCACCTTTTTCCCAGTGAAAAAGAATAAAAAAATAAAATAAAAAAAAAAAGGAGAAAGTGCTTTTCTTAAAAGGAGAAAGTGCTTTTCTTGTTGTGGTTTCCAAATATAGCTTAACACTGCAGTAATGACACATTCCCTTTTTTATATATATGCATTATGTAATTGCATTTTAGACACCCTCACTGGAGTCCTATTGTTAGCATATGCTATACAGACACAGTCAGAGGTAGTTCCTGCCCTGAAGAGATTTTATATTTTGGTCTTCTGGTATCATTTGGGTGGAAACTCACATTTTTCTGTGACTCTAGGTTGTGACTCTTGTGTACAGATATTCCAGAAAGATATAGAAGAAATAATAACAGCTCTGCACTGGAAAATATCTTAGGTTCACTGTAAGGCAAGCTGATGGCAATGAAGCTGAAATATCAGATGTGTATGTTATTATTTTCGTTGTGACTGCATCCAGAGGCCTGACCTACAGTCT
>JBCJKH010063373.1:7177-25810 GCA_039877255.1 Loriculus beryllinus
AAGTCCTTTCTAACAGTCCTCAAGACAAACTTCAGAATACTTGAAAAAGAATAGCAGTGCATACCATGCAATTTATAGCAAACCTTGGTTAAAACAATCTGATTTAACAGTCCCATTGGGATTTATATTCAGGTTTTGTGGATACTTCTAGTTCAACACAGACTTCTGGCTTCAAGACACTACTATTTTAAGAAGGCTTCAGTGTGGAGATGAGGTGGCCTATGCCTCGATAACTCAGACCAGTCATCACACACATCTGCAGTATATCTGCCTTACCCTGTAATGTCTGCAATCAAGGATGACCACAGAAAGCATGTCAGGTATTTCCATCCAGCTGCTATATCTGAACCATTTTGCTTATAGAAAATTCGCCAGTATTAAAAATAACTCAGTTCCAGGTGGTTGCCTGTGGGTTGGGCAGGTCAACAGAACATTAGCACTGCTGTCCACACAAAAACAGGGCTTAGCCAAGAACATTTAAAAAGGAATCTGGATGACACATGAGGAGCACATACAGCTGATCATGATCCACTGGCTGTAGTGCTCCAGCTAATCTGAAGTACGTCTTGCATTTGCAGATTTGTTTCAAAGGACATTATAAACCTAAAAAGCAACACCTGAAATAAGAGTCTTCATTTCTACAGAGTCCTCATCCTTTAAATAAAGGCTATTGCTTCTTTTAAGGAAAGAAGAAATCA
Organism: Loriculus beryllinus; assembly: GCA_039877255.1. NCBI lineage: Eukaryota > Metazoa > Chordata > Aves > Psittaciformes > Psittacidae > Loriculus > Loriculus beryllinus. The sequence continues at coordinate 7,876 of JBCJKH010063373.1, forward strand.
CAACGTCTATACCAATAACGCGTGAAAGCTAACACCAGCTCAGGTCAGAGCAGAACTATTGCTAAGACAAGATAGACCTTTCAAATGCAACCAGGTTGTGGCAAAGCCCAAGGTTTCATAAAGCCACAGTAGTATCGGGGAAGACACTTAAATCCTGAATTTGCTACAAATGACACTATTGAGAGGTGGCCAATGCCGACCTCATGAAGTTCAACCAAGCCAAGTGTAAGGTCCTACACCTGGGTCAGGGCAACTCCAGGCACAGCTACAGGTTGAGCAGAGAAGAGATTCAGAGCAGCCCTGCAGAGAAGGACCTGAAGGTGTTCGTTGATGAGAAACTGAACATGAGCAGCTTCAGCATGGGCTTGAGCCCAGAAACCAACCGTATGCTGGGCTGCATCAAAAACAGCATAAGCAGCAGGTTGAAGGAGGTGGTCCTGCCCCTCTGCTCTGTTCTTGTTAGAACCCACTTGCAGCCCTGTGTGCAGTGCCGGTGTCCTCAGCATTAGGACATAGAGCTCTTGGAACAAGTCCAGAGGAGGCCGTGAAGATGATCAGAAGCTGGAGCACCTCCCATATGAAGACAAACTGCGGCTGTTCAGCCTTGAGAAGAGAAGGCTGCTTGGAGACCTCATAGCAGCCTTCCAGTATCTGAAAGGGGTTACAAGGATACTGGAGAGGGACTCTTCATTAGGAGCTGCAACAACAGGACAAGGGGTGATGCGTTTAAACTGAAACATGGGAAGCTCGGGTTAGATCTAAGGAAGAAGTTCTTTACTGTGAGGGTGGTGAGGCACTGAAATGAGTTGCTCAGAGAAGTGGTGAATGCTCCATCCCTGTCAGTGTTCAAGGCCAGATTGGACAGAGCCTTGAGCAATATGGTTTAGTGTGAGGCCTCCCTGCCCATGGCAAGAGGCTGGAACTGGATGATCTTAAGGTCCTTTCCAACTCAAGCCATTCTATGATTCTATAAATTACTATCAAGAACAATGGTGCGGTATCTGGCTCTTTCTGATGTCTCTACCCTAAGAATTCCAGTTATTTAGTTACACCAATAAATGTTACAAGTTGAAAGAATATTGGAGATGGGCTGGTTTATCAAAATGAACAAAAACATGCTTGTTTTTTGAAGTTTAATGGCTGTCCCTTGAAAGGTGACCAATGCAAAAATGCATAGTTCCTTTCTTCTCCAATACGCCTGAGGCTGAGACACCTTTGTGTGGTGTTCTGTTCTATTTCAGCAGGCAATCTTCCAGCTGTTTTAAGGGTGACACTGCAACATGTGATGTCCTCAGGTCCCATTTCACAGTCTTAGATGGCAAGTTCATACCAACAGGCTGGTTTATCCAGGTAGAGGCAACCCAAGCCCACAGACTGCATCACCATAGTCATTTTGCACTGTATCAGAGCCTTTCCAAGGAAGAGTAAAGAATCCTGCACCTATCTGTGCAGCTAACCCAGGGCTGAAGCATTCCAAAGACCACACAGAGTTGCAAACGAAACACAGAGGTGTTGGAAAGCATGTCAATAACACTAAATGCAAGCTGAGAAGGAAGGAAGGGGTATCCCACAGTCACACACACATCTGAACTTCCATAATTCATGGTCTACAGGATTTTATTACTTAGAAAATGGTTCTAGCTCACATTGCGAGCATAAAACTTCTACTAAGTAAAGCAAAATGTTCATTCTCTGTTAACTTTAGACTTTGAACAAAAGAGGGCAACAGGAAAAAATACATGCAAGATGGGGATGAAATTACAAGAGAAAAAGACATAAGGAGAAAAAACTTTCCTCTACTTGCGCTACTTACTACTGATTTTGTTAGAGACCTGATTGTTGAGACTCACTGGAGCTGTGAACACATCATGAATTGCAAACTTTCACCTTCATACTTTCATTCATTAGGATATAATTCTCTGCCTAAATTCTTGGGTCATTCTGTGAGGCAAAGGTCTCAGCCCTGACCTCCAGCACAACACAACTGAAAGGAACTTAGCTGGCTGATATGAAACAGAGCTTCCAAAATGCTTGTCACACGAGCCTTATTAAAGCCATGACAAATGCTTTTCAGAACCAAAATAAATGAGAACCCTGGAGTACCCCAAAAGCCCAGTCTAAGGAAGTTGATCTATGCTTAACACTTTTTCATCATGTTCTAGAGACACGGTATTTCTCTGGGAAGACAGTGCTTTCATTATGGTTATTAGGAGGCTGGGGATAAATCTCCCTTCATCACGGTTACCTATTCCCCCCACACACCAGTAGGTTCTGATAAGACCATCACCTTTACAGCACCAGAACAACTTGCAGCCATGTATTCAACAGTGTGGCCAACATCTGTCATGTGTGCTTTGCTCTCCCTCTGAAGGAACTTGGGAGTCCTACTTATTTACAGTAACCTCTTGTTTTAGCTCACATACCACTGGCTGTTTATGACAATGACAGGCAATGGCACAGCTTCTGCTAAAGGGAATTGCTGTTTCGTAGTCCCATATTACATGTTACATGTCAGAGTTAAGTCACTCTCACAGTCCATCATTGCCAGAAGTAGCACATCCCACACTCCAGCACTAACCTTTCTCCTCTCTATCCCGGTCATGCTAACGCACCCTTTCTCTTGCATCAAACTAGTGTTCATCAGAGCCTTCACTGAGCTGATTTAGCTCATCAGCCTAGGAGCAAACAAGTCACTTCTTTTAGCACATTTTCTTCCAGGCCAACAAATTGAATCTGTTTCACTCTGAGCCTGATGAGTACCAGACTTGTTGCTGGCAAGGGGGAGTAGGCAGACGGGAGAAGGAGAGAGGAGCAATAAAACGAGGACAGGGCACCCTATGTCCACAGTAAAGAGATACAGTCAACTATAACATGTCAGCCAACAACCAACAGGGAGACTCTGAACCTAACCTAATACCTGGTGGAAAGCTAGGGCAAAAAGTAAGTTTGCTGCATCCTTGGAAGCTGCTAGTGGTGGAGAAATGCACTCTGTAGCCTTTCTGTGTTTCCCAGTGGCTCAAGGGTTTGAGACTGCTTGTATTGACTGGGCATTTTATCACCTGCAAACAGCTTGGGGAAAAAACAGATCTGTCCAGAAGGAGTGACAAAGGAAATACTAGAAAGGCACAAGTCTGCCATATTCTTAATCCTAAAGGCATTCCTCTTTCAATGCTTACTGCAGATCACCTGCCCTTTACATTACCCCTGTTCCTTGCCAGCTTTTTACTCAACTTCCACCTATTTGCCTGACCTTTAACGCAGAGACCTTGCCTAAATACATCTATACAGCTGCTACAGCCTGCTCCTTTTATAAAGCCTCTTAAACATTCCTCTACCATACATGTTTACAGGAAATCAACTACTAATTACTAGTCAGGAAGCAAAAAGCTGACTTTTATAAGCTTGTATGTGCACATAAGTTAAAAGTGTATTTACTTCCATATGCACAGTATAATTAATATCACTCTTCCCCTATTCGTTATATGCCAAGCATCTGTCTTAGTTCCGCTGGACTTTAATTCATAAGACCTTTTGGGAAATCTCATTTTAAGGTGCAATGCTTTAACACAGTGGGCGTTTGTCTAATTCCATCCAGTTTATTCACAGAAAATACAGCACGTCACTGAAACTGACTCTGAGCTGACACTGCCTTCCAACAATGAGAATGAGAAACTAAATAGCTAGAAGGGAAAGGTTCCTTCTCCACAGCTGTTTCTTGAAAACCTGTGGTACACTACAGTGATGGACAGACCTTTCAGTAGAGCAGGTTGGATGCTTATTCATCATGAATTGATCTAAGCTCTTGATAACCTGATAAAAGGATGCAGCTGACTGCTTTGTGAAACAGCCAGGATTTCAAAGACTGGGTAAAACAGCTAATATCACAGTATTTAACCCATTTTCTCAAAAGCAGAGTTAGTCTGCATAACTCAGTGATACTCATTTACACATTAGCCCGTTACACACAATCTGACCTCTGTTACAAGTAAGCTTTCAGTTTAAGTTTTGGCTGCTTTTTTCCTACTGTTTTTCGTACTGTGTTTTGCATCCCAAGTGAGTTGCTTGTAACTTCCCAGACAAGACAAATACATTCGACTCATGCAGCAGCTAAAGCTTGTGCAAGCAACTCCCTTGAAACCTTTTCCTGCCATCACCAGCAAAGGACTTCCATCAGGACTGAGTAGAGTTACCATCTATAACAGAAACTTTGACAATGAATGGAAGCACCACTGCTGTGCAGGGAAAACTCCCAAAGCTCTGAACGTTATAGAGGGGGAAAGCAGACAAGCCCCTTTTAGTAGTCAAAGAGGTTGCAGTTTCCTTTCAATAACAGTTACTGTACCCTTTGATATTTCACCTACTCTATAATTTTCCCCAATTTTGCAGAAGAACAGCTGTGATAACACAGAGTCCATCTCCTGCATTACCTTTCACTGCACAGACGGAGAGCAGCGAGCATGGAGACAACACCTTTTGGAGCATTCAGCTTGCCTCAGCAAGGAGGCAGAAGATGAGTGACCACCCGACCTGGGAGTCAGGGGTCAGCCCCTTTGGGAGCCACCCCCTTGCTGGGTCCACTTGCAGCTAATCCCCGGTAAGTGGCTCTCACTAAAGGATTTCATTACACCCTTGACTGAAAAAGAAATGACAACAGAGTTAACAAGCCCAGGAAAAACCCATGACTTGGGCAAATCTTTAAAGATCAAGTGGGGACGGGGGGGGAGGGAACATCAACTAATCCCAGAGTCCAAAACATTTCATGTGAAACTCTTTTAAAACACAAAACTTCACTGGGTCTCCTCCCCTTTTAAAACACAAAAACTTCACTGGGTCTCTTCATTAGTGGCGATTACAGGGGAGGCATTTCTTTCTTTCTTAACTAAGAGTCTCTTCTCAACAACACAAACAAGGGTGCCCATTGATATGGCACTGTGCTTTCTAATCCAGCTGGCTTTGTATGGCTTTTATACATACTGTGGGAGAGAAAAAGAAAGGCTTCTTCAGGAGAAGAGCTTCCGTTTCCTCAGCAGAAGCTCTAAGTTTACTGCTGGATGTAATGTTCCTGGGCAATAGATACAGATTTTTCTCTAATAGAAACATTTAAAGGACACAGTTTTCAAAATCAACAGTGACCCACTGAAGTTATAAATTATCATTTCCTTCTTTTCCCACAGAGAAAAAGTAACAAATGTCTCAGATGTTGGTTCTGCCACTAAAAAAAGCATTATTGGTGTCACTAAATTTCAATAGATACCTCACAAAAAAAAAACCAAACCAAAACAAGAAAAACCAGGGCAGCACAAACAGCAGTGAAAAAGGTACATAGGAAAGGCCTGGATGGACCTGTGAATTGCTTGCAACACCAGTTGCCTGTGCTCATTTCCTAGGTTGATTTTGGGTGTGAGATGTGTGAGAAATGAACCCTGAGCTGCTTTCACCCCTTTCAGTGGTTTCTAGCTTAAAGCAGCACTCAGCACTTCAGCACTGCAGAAAGAAAGAGCTTCTCTCTATCTGCTGTCCCTCTGAAAGACACCATCTTTGGTATTCACTTTTCACAGAGGAAGTAGCAACAAAAAACTAAGAGCTGTCAGTACAACATCAGCCAGGAATGAACACTGCTGGGAGGGCACAATCAGCCCCTTTTTGTAGCATCACTATTCTGTTTGGACTCAAGCTACCTTACAACACCATGCCCCAGGATGTATCTTTACCTTCCCACTCCAAGACCTCAGCCCATGATCACTCTCTTTTCTCAAATCAGTGTCTCCAGGAAGCACTTGGACTGTTGGCTTTCCTGTCTTATTGTCCACACATGGTTGAGCATTTTTCCTTTTCCCCAGTACCAGCATACAAACTATAGCACCAGTGCTGGTTCCAGTACAGCTCTCATCTGAATACTAATTATTCTAAGTACATCTCATCTGAATACTAATTCTTATAAAAATAACATTTACATTTCACTTCTAAACTTTGTATACAGATTCATGTGTCATGAGTTTCTATGTAAAACATTTCAAACTTGAGAACACTCACTGTAGGCTGGTACAGAGACCCTGAACACACCTGAAGCAAATCCATTTGAAATCTTACATTGGACAACATAGCTTTACCCAAAATACCTTCTACTCAGCTGGCTTCAGTTGTCTGGATTTTTGATGGCCTTCAATACTTCTGTTGCTTTGTACAATGCACATCAATAACAAGTGTTGTCTCCCTTGCTGTCTCACATCTCATTTTATTTCACATGCCACGTACATTTAACTGAAGAAATCATCTCTCTTTCGCTTTACATCTGACAGCAGAACATTGTCCAACCCATCATTTGACATATGAGGCTTGAAGTCAACAATCCACTGTTTTGTCCAATGCTGTTCGGATTCTGAGCTGTGCTCAAAGACCAGCTTCCATCACCTGATGCTTACATGGGAGCCCTTCTCAGCACAGCTTTCACTGAGCACCCAAAGCAGCGCAAAGCCTTCAATAGCACATATTTGGCAGGGCTAGTGCAAACAGGGCCTTTACAAGCTCTGACCATGTGAGGCAGAATTCAGCTTTTTCTGCAGACTTCTTCCCATCTCTTCACCTCAGAAATATTTGGTGAAAGATGGTGAAAGATGCCTTCTAAAGCAACATATATTCAGATATTTGTGTTACACCTGTAAGGGCTATTCTCATGTAACATTAAAAACAACACAGAAAAATTGGTTTGAAAGGTGCTAGCAAAGGAAATTTTAACTTCATGAGCAATTAAAAGATTTGTGACTACTTTTCTGTGTTTTCAAAGGACATATGTGCATATCTATAATAAAACAATTGGAAAGCATGACAGAGCAGTAGCATTTAATCTTAGAAACTTTGATAAAATAGTTTCGTTCTTGTTCTGATGGTCCCCTTCCTTCCCAGAATTGACAGCTCCAAAGGGTAAAGTCTCCTAGCATTGTGCAGTGCCGGAGTTAAACAACACAGGAAAACACTACATAAAACAGCCTGGGAGAAGGTATACATCTACTGGGGGCAGCCTAGCTATTCTTTTCCTCTTAAGCCAGTTTCCCCTCAAAGCTTCGAGTAAAGGAAACAAAAGATTGGCTATACTTAACACTTTTTAAACATAACTAGGCTGCTTTATTTTTTGTGTCTTTCATTTGCTGGTGCTTTGCAATTTGCCTCCAATCTCCCCACTGTGAAGTCCTCAGTCAAGTCAAACCTGTTTGCCATTTGTGTGTGTCTAAATGCCCTTAGACCCAAACCCACCCAACAGTTTAGAGTAAACAGACCTACCCAGGGAGGAGCTGGAATTTGAACTGCAAATCATGTGTGTCCCAAACAATTACTCCCTCTCCAGGTGACAGAAAGCAGCAACATTTCTGGTGTCTAAGCACATTTCTCTGCAGCAGTTTGAAAGATGGGAGCTCAGTCTCTTTTCCTCACAGTCAGGGCAGTGCCCAGAGAGAGACCCATCAACAAAGAAAACTGCTTAGCTAACTGGTCTACTCCTTGTGCTTACATACTGCTGATTTGTCAAGCTCATATTTTAAGAACAGTGGGTACATCCTGGAAACACCCTCTTGCCTCAGTGATTATGTCTAAATTGTTCTGCCTAATATCTTACATAAGACTTGCATAAGTAATGCGTTCTGCTCCTGGTAAATTGGGTCGCTCTAGCTAATGAGGAGCACCACACAGTAAGCTTCCCAGACTGCAGAATGGCCAGAACTGCACTGTTTGAGACAGTGCCCATCCTTCTTTAGCACAAGACTGATCTTTCAAAGAAGATTAAACCTAGGGAAACAATTGAAAAGCCTGAGCAAGCTGAGACCAGGCAACAAAGGCAAGCACTAAGTACAAAGAAGCCACAAGGAGGAAAGAAAAGGGTAGGAATAAAGAAAGGAGAGTGGTAATCACTCTCCATCTGAAAGCAGGGACCAGAGACAGATCTGACCATGAAGAGGTTTTGATACTGAGCATGAGATCTCCTCCCTCCACCTCGCCCTGTCACCACTACCACCACTGGTGTGGGGTTTTCAGATTTGGATCTGTGAACTCACTTGTTACATATGCATGTTCTAATTACACCAGGGAGTCCACTCACCTCTTGATCACATCATTTGAAATGTAAAATAACAGGTCTCAGATAAAGGCTATCTATTTGCAGGAAGAGCGTCCCCATGCAAGACCTGCACATCCTGCTCCCCACGTGAAAATATCTCTTCTGCACTGACTTAGATTTCTCTGAACACAGCTCAGAGTGGCATAGGCTGAGGACAACAAGCTACGTAACTGATGCGGAGCTATATCAATTCCAAACAGTAAACTGGAAGAGTATCTTCAGAGAGCTCCACTAAAACACTAAGAATTACTCATGATTTCATCTTTTTAGACTCTTTTCCCAAAGCCCAAGGCTTCAGGATTTGTATGTGTAGAAATGGAAGAAGATAACAGGCACAAAATACATAGTTGAGGTTTTTCACACATATTCCTTAACCCATAAAAGTGAGAATGCATAGCAAATTACAATAAATCAAAAAGTGATAGCAGCCAGTGATATCCTGATAATCACATAGCTAATATGCAGGATTTTCTGTAGTAGGGAGTATATACAGCGTTGTTCCAAATTTACACTACATCCAGAAGAAAGGTAACCAATGGTACTAAAAATCATGGGGGGGGAAAAGCAACCCACAAAGCTCATAGTGGTTGGGAAATACACCAATGAAGGTGGATGGTGCAACTATCAGCTGCTTCCTTTGTCATTATGAGGCAGTCCTTGCTACATGATCATACACTGGTTTTGCCTAGGCTCCTGCTTCATTCACTGCATAATTATAATGAAAATGAAGTTAAGGTTTTAATGCTAAATGTCTTGGAAGCTTAATCTGGTAGTCACTAAACTTTTCTTGACACATAGCATTGCTCCTGTCACAGTCCAAGCTGAACAGCACGTGTTAAACACCAAGTATTTTATTCAGTGGGATGAGCTCAGTCATACAAAAGTGGTCCAGCCTGGGAGAGGAATGAACTTTGGATCCTAGTTCATTTCTTGTCAGCAGTTGTTATGTTGTGTTATGACCTGTTCAAGCCACACCTATAATAACACAGCCAGCTACAGGTAACTCCTGAGATTTCCTTTTACCTTTAATCACTTCCTATTCACACTTCATTCTACCAACACCTCCTGTCAGGGTTATTGCTGCTTATTTCCCATGAATGTCTAAGAATATCATTCATCCCAGCAAAAAGGTTTCTATGCAGTGAGGTATGCTTCAGAAGTGACCTGCACTATTTCCCAAAAGGTTACTTGTCTGACTTGTTGGTCAGGAAAGTAAACAGGAAGATCTACACTGTCTGTCATAAAAAGCAACAGTATTAGGCAGAGATCACTGGAGCAGTTATTCCAGTGTAGTTCTCTGGCAATGAAAGTCTCATACACAGATTAAATAATTTACTAGTACACAGTACTATGGGTCTGATCTTGAAAGTTCTTAATCATGTTGAGTTGTTTCCTCTTACAAATACTCAGATCACACACAGCTGCAAATTTTAGATGAGCTGTATTGGTCACTAGCTACTCAGATCCAAGATTTCTCAGAGATGCTGGTTTTATTTAGTTTATGATCCTACCTACACAGTGCAAAACTTGAGTCATATCACAGCCTCTTATAAGTCCACATCTCCCTCTTCACATAACAATGCCTAAGCAGTCAGCCTAACTGCTTTAAAGGTAGACCTGAAGAGTAACTCACTTTTCTCTCATGAGGACCTTCAGGTGTCAGCAGCAGTAAGTCCCATCATCCTTGTTATATCCCACCACACAACCAGCACAATAGATGGACATCACTGGCCTTCTAGAAATGTTTGGCAAACACTTTGAAATACTAGTAATCTGTTTGGGAATCCACATGGTAAAGCCAGATTGGGGTATTTATGCATCACACTTTTTCCTGCAGAGAGAAATAATACAAAAGCAAGGAAGCACTCAATGAAACTATCAGAAGTTTACTCTGAAAGCAAACAGGGACTGCTTCTTGCACTGATTATTATTCAGCTGTGAAGCACATTGCTGCAGGATACTGTAGTTTGATTGGGTTGAAAAGGGCCCAAAAGCAACTGCTCAAAGCTACATAAGAGATCCTTCAAGGGCTACTAATCTCAAGGATACCACCTCTGGCTCCAGAATGTAGTACACTACTGAAAACTAGGGATGCACTATAAAAACATCACTAACTCTGTCCTATTCTTTTAGCTCATTACTGACCATGGTCAGAGGCAGAACTACAGGATCTGTTCTTATACTGTTATTATTACATTTCCAATTAGGCAAAGGTTTCAAAGTAGAGCTCAGTGCTCAACCCTTCTTCATATTCCTTCTATCTCTGCTGGATCAGATACAAGTGCATAACCTCAGCTTGGATGTGCTGTCCTGCAAAGGACAGACAAGAAATAGCAGTGAAATGATGGACATTGGACACGCTAGAGCTTGCAAGTATCACCATTCAGCCCTCTCCATTGGCCTCAAAGAGACTGACCAGAGAGAACTATTCTTCATCTTCCATTTCACACACTCTTGCTCTCATTCTCTCTGTCAAGTCACAATCTTGCCTCTAACCAGACTCATCTGTTCCCAAGGATGATGGAAGTAACACTTCAGCCTATACCAGTCACAGGCATTCTCCAGTGTTGCTTCTTTCTCCTTCAGTTTAAAGAAGTCTGATTTACGTTCACTGTAAGCTGGAGTGGTTTTCCACTGCTGTACGGTACTTCCCCTGCTACCATTACACACCTTCACAATTAAAACTTCTCTGCCTGAGTCAACTGAAAACTACTGCAAATGTCAAGTATTTGAAAACCATTGCCAGGAATAGCCACATCGCTTTCAGACAATCCAATTTCCAGCAGGAACCCCTTGAAGGTAGAAACTAAAGCAACTTTCAAGTCTCCATCTCTCTTCCATACTCAGTATTTGATAACACTAGTTTCTGAGCAACTCATTGTTTAGTTGAAATTAGACCTGAAGGAGGCTTTCAGAGGGCCAGGTATCTCCCTATGACACTTGTCTATAAACTGGCTATATGCTTCTTATCACTTACAAAAAAATATCCTTAGCATTTACTCCATCTTCCTTATAGTCCTTCCACTTTGTAATGGGGATCAGTATTCCACATATGCAAGAAATAAGGACAGCTGCATGAAGGAGAGAAATAGAGTCCCTTTGGGTGGATTGATCTGCCACAGGCCCTCAGGGACCTTTAGGCTCCACGCTATGCAATTTAATATCTTTTTGTGCTTGGCCCTATTGATTCTCCTACCTCTTCACCTATAAACTATGGCAACTTCCCCTCTGGAAGGAAACCCAAGCATGCTCAGCATTTTCTTCCTCAGATGAATCTTAGATGACACTTAGGAAGTGATTTCATGGTTTTAAGTAAAACAATATTGATTTCTATAATCTAACCAGAGTCTAAAGATAGCACATTACCTATTTATCCTTACTGCATGAGGGAGATGTTGGCATTCCCTTTATCACTTCCCAGAAACAAAAGACACAAATAAATTTGCCATATCCTGTAAATTACAAAACGCTCTTCTCCAGTCAAGCCATTTATCTACTTGAGAAGTTGCTGCCTACAGTTGCTTTGTACACATGGAGAGATATCACACTCTGCTAGCACTTGGAGTAAAAAACAACCCAAATGACAAACCAAACAGAAGAATGATAGCCAGCTACTTTAGAGAAGTGTCACTCCTTAATCACCAAGTGATTCTTCTTCTGGGTTCCTATTGAAGCAAACAGCTATCTACAAACCAAGCACAGAGATCCAGGGGAAACTAGAGTATGCCAAATGCTTGCTCTTTAACAGAATTCAACCAGCCAACAGGACTGTACACTGGAGTCTTCTTAAACTTCCACTAGGAAGGATCTTATGAAGTAGTGGGAGCTCAGTAAAACCTGGACCTTTGTCTAACACCTCATAGCGTAAAATATCCACACAGTCTGATAAAGATTACAAGTGCTTTTACCTGTAGGGAAAAAGTACTGTCAGCTACAACACTGTCAGCTTTTGCCTGTCTGGTTGGCTCAGTGTTTTGGTAGACACATTTGACTTACTCAGTATACTCTCTACCTTATCTCGTGCAATAGGAGTTGGAAATCCCACGATTTTAAGTTTATTTTAACTTATGTCACGAAGATACACAAACACCTCTTTAAAGCAGTGGCCTAGAAACAGAGCAAAATCAATCCTCTCCATGCAGACACTTGCTTCTTTAGACACTCCTTTCAAGCAGCGTATCTCTTGTGTTGTCTCCCTACAATGTACAGAAGTGAAAAACCCAAGCCAGAGGCAATGTTGACAAGCATGTTTCTCTTCCTTTGAGGTGAATCCTTCCAGCAGGCTTTTATATGCTCCAGAAAACCAGTGCTGTTACAACTTTGTAGCTGCTGTGAACTGTAGCAGCCCTGTCTGAACCAGGTCCAATACAGGTCACCAAGAGCCAGCACAAGAGGAAGCACTTCTTTGCTGTTAGCCATTGTATTATCACATCACTTCCCTGCAGAGTGTCTTATCACCCATCATCTAGGGACAGAGGCTTGTGTTAGGTTGCCAGACGGAGCTTAGTAGGGCAAGTTCTCTCTGGAATACCTAAAGGAAAGCAAAGCTATGTGTGGCCTTCTCCCTCAGTTTTATTTTTACTGAAAAGTAAAGCAATCAGTGCTAGCTCTGCAAGATGATCCTCAGGGTTATCCACAAAACCAGAGGAGCCCAAGTAAGTAAATTCCTAAAATAAAACAAAAAGCAGTAACAAATGCATTGTTTTCTCTTGGTTCTAACACAATACATCCCACTAAGCTCCTAAAACCAATACTGAATGTATTTAATTGTGATCATGCTGAACACAAGATTAGCAGAGCCAGAAAATGTCTTGGACTTGAATCTACAATTGTTTTCCATTTTGTAAACTTCACAATGAACATGGCTGGAGACTTGGATCCCACTCCCTAAAAGAAACTCAACATTAGCTCTGGGTCCCCAGAGTCCCAAAACTGAAGTGACCCAGATGTGTTGCAAAGGTCAGAGTAACCAAGAAACACCACAGAATTTACTATTTTTGCTATCCTAATGCCCAAAGCCTTTAGTCCCCAGCCAAGGCCCCCACTGAATTAAGCAATGTGCAACCAATCTTGAAGTAGTCCTTGAGCCAAAGATTTTACAGTATGAGTTTTAGCAGGCTCCATTAGCTACATAAAACAAGCAAGGGGGGCAGGAGGGGGACCTGGTAACTCAAACACTAGCACATATTGGCTCAATGAGCATTAGTCATGGCTTACCACCAACTAATCTCAAAACAAAATATTTTACAGCAACAGTTCTCACTTTTACCAACAAACGACATCTCACAAAAGTCTTTTTTTCCACCTCTCTGGGCTCTCAGTACTGAACCACCTACAGACAGAAAGGCCTTCTCTCTCTTCCAGCACCATCTTACTGCATTTTGTGCACTGTGGAAAAAAAGAAAGAAAAGAAAAAAGGCAGCATCAGCAAACCCAAGTAAGTCATGGCCAGGCAATCAACGAGATGCAGGCTGGCCACTGTTTTCTACAGTGAAAGGGTTTGCTTTTTTCCCCACCCCAAGAGCAAAAAATATCCAAAACTTGGTCTTATAAGGAGGTGTCAGTTACATCCTTTAAGTAAAAGTTGCATTTAGGAGGGAAAACTAGCAGTTCCCAAAGGCACATTGCTTTTTCCTTCTGAGTGCATTGTCCCAAATCTGCTGCTATATATGCGTTCACTGGAGCAGCTTTTACTAATAAGATTTGGTACTCTGCATGATAGCTCAGAGAGAGTGGGTGATTTTTTTATGCCCTATTTATTATTTTACTTAATGTGAAAGGTCCTAATCCTATTGCTTTCACCTTCAAGTGTTCTCCTGGGTTGGAAGGGAAAGCCACCAACAATGGTACAAAGTGTAGGTTGGCTCCAGAGGGCTGTAAACTTGCCATGGGGATCTTCCTTGGTGGGAGATGAGCATGGGAGCTAAGCTTTGCTCAGCCAAGGATTATCCCATGTAGTCAATGGGCACTACTGCTATGTGATTCAGTCCACTACTTCTTGTTTTCACCTTGGGCTGGGAGCTGCAGAAAGGGGTTGCTCTTTAGCTCCTCTAATACAGAAGTGGTTTGGTTCAGACCTCTGGAATTTCTGGATCCTGAAGGAGACTTCAAAAATGCAGAAGGAAACGTTGGACTCACATTGCAAAACAGCACAACACACACGGCCTACATCCTATCCTAAATTAGAAAGTGTTTTCTCCATTTCTTCCCAGGCTGAGCAAAGTGAAGTGGATTCACATGATCTAAAAGCACACCATCCAAACAGACATGAATCTTCTTTCCTTTCTCAGAGCAAGGCATTATTTATGAGTTAACTATACGTTCCTCTGTGGTCACAAGGCAAGATAAATGTTCATTCTCTCTGACGTGATACTACAGTTCTCCAAGCTTCTTCAATATAGCGGGTTCAGGGTAAATTACCCATTTATTCTGCCCTCACAGTTCCCAACAAATGAGTCCTGGAATGACAGAACACCATTTTACTGAACTAACATGCTGCTTTTGGCTTTCTTCTCATTTCTTCACTATAACACAGGGCCTTTTATCTTGGGACTGTCTCCTTCTGGGCATGCCTCCAATCAGCTTTAATGCCTGCTGCATATGAGCGCTGTCTATGCAACATCATCATTGCTTTAAAAAGTACCAAATGCAGAACAGTTTCTCTCCCTCTCCCTCTCTCCCACCCTCCTATTTTAATAAGAATTTTTCCATGTGGTTGGAGAAATAACATTTGGAATTACTAAAGGCTGCCAAAAGGCAAAAATGAAAACAATGAGTTGAGTCACACTTGAACTTGCCAATTTCATAGAATTTAGACCTTCTTAAGGCAGTTTGAAAAGGAAAAAAAACATGGAAAATATTTTAGTGGACTTTTTATAATGCAACTTCCCCCTTCTCCCCCCCAACTTTTGTCTGCTGATGTAAGTTGCAGTGTCAGCCAATACACAGCACCATGGCATGGGCACTCATCCTTGGAGTCCTCTGGTATCACAGTCTTTCTATAACACTTCTATACATATGCAACAGCAGATCAAGGAGCAGATACGGAGCTGCACTGGACCTTTATATTCCATCCTACAATGCAGTACAAAGAACCTGAAAGCTTCCTAAATGCCCCTCATTTTTTATACCCATGAGCAATACTGGTTTGCTCTGGTAAATTATAAACTGGTTGCAAACTGTTGCAATGTAGTCTCTATAAAAGACCAGCTCTTATGTGTTTGCCCTACCCTAACCAAGGGCATTACACTTCTCTGCTTGGTCTTCAAGTGCTTCCATGGTCTGAATTTTTCACTTCTTTTCACCTTGAACTGTTACACTATGCTACTGAACAGTCGGTGTGCCCACAGAAGCTGCTGACTGCATTGTTAATACAGACAAATTGAACAGTTACACCGTTTAATGAAACGGGAAATTCAGGTGAGAGGAACCATGAGCAAAATATTCTGTGTGAAAAAGTCCTGAATAGGAATTAAGCCAGGTGGCCTGAGGAGTTTTCCATGAGGTTTAAATGCAAAAGCATGTGTGTAAGGTGGAGGAAGAAGAGATCAAAGCTGGAGGCTGCATGCAGTTCACTGGAGCCTTTCATGTGTGAGAATGAGGACCAGCAAAGCACAATAATCAATAGGCAGTGGAGAAGTATTTGCAGCAACACTTTGGGAAGGAAAAACAACAACCTAACAGAGCCCACAGGGAACAGGCTTAGGTTGGAAGATAAACAGTCAGCCAAGAAACTTCTTTCTCCTGCTGATTGATACACAGTATATTGAGGGATTTATAAGTATTGTTTGTAATCTGCATGAATCCAAAACATATCAAACATTATCATCCATCTATCATTTTTTCTCCTTTAAGAAACCCCTCAAAAGACTTAACTCTAGCTAGCTGCTATTTCAAGCAGGGTTGCATGGTTCATATCTAGGCAAAATATGCGAACTTATTATCAATCCCATACAATGTCACTTGACAATGCTAATGTAGAGTCATGCTGTATTACCACAGGAGATGCTACACTCTCCTCATGAGGGCAAGTGTAGTATAAACTCTTTTACATGAGTACTTCTACTGATAATTCAAGAAGACCTTAGAAACAGCCATATTAGCATTTATACTAACATCACTCTTATCTGATGTTCTTTGACAACCATCATTACCATGAGTCTTGCAGGAGGAATAGGTGAAACTCGCTGCATTGTCCCAGTGTGATTCCAGCCTGCCTTCAGCAGCCCATTGCTGGCTTGGGCAGAAGGCATCTACTCCCTTTCATTCCACAAAAGCTGCCATTTCATCAGGCTGTGGCAAACAGTTCTCTGTGTGGCTATCACAGATCCTTTTCCTCAGTGTAAAGCTACTGGAAACTCTTATCAAGCTTGCCCACTCCATTGTTCCTCACTATCGCATGTTATCAGAGGAGTCACTGCACTTCTAGCACATGTCAGCTTTTCACTAAGTCACTTGGCTACAGTTCCAGTAGCTCTCCTTGCCTCAAAGTCTTTAAACAATCCTCCCAAGATGGCCGAGCAGCTAAAGAGGTATTAATGTAACTCCCTCACATGGCTAAAACTTTGCTCCAGGATAAGGCAGGGTAAGACTCATTATTTACTTTAAAAGCCTTCATAAATAGTAAGCTAAAATAATATCTTCTAGTTTAATACCAAAGCAGGAATGTCTACAAGATGTGGCTATGCTGACTTAGTTTTACTGTTTTAAATTTGCTGTTTATCTTATACCAAGAGCTTTCCCATTTAGCCAGTGTTAGCCTGCAAAACAGTAGTGAACCACCCACTATTTTGTACTTATTAACTTACTGTCGTTTAACATAAAAAGTTTAGGCAAACCATGAGAGATCAGAATTCTGATCCTCATATTAAAAACAATAGGGCTCCAGGTATTAGATTGTGAAATATGATTTCCCAGGATATATTACATTCTGGCTTAATGTTCTTTTTGATATCACAGAAAGTCAAACCTCATTTCATAAGAGAGCACTTTGCATACAGCATGCTTTCCCTTGATAAAGTCTCTGTGCTGTAGCAAACTTGGAATTGGATCAGAACCTCTGGAGCACCTGGCAGTGGGAGTGGAGGAGAGGAAAACCCACACTGCTAACCTCAGCTCACTGAAGTCCTTTAGATAGTTTTACAGCAAACAAGAAGAATGAGCCAACAGACTTGGCAAAAAGCATCACAGACTTGAATTATGCTGGAGGACAGACTGCAGATGCGAAGCCTAGCTGGTACAGCACACATCACGTGTTTTCACATGTTGACTATATTTCAGCAAGAGTCATGGCAGAATGACAAACAAAAGACGTACATTTAGGACCACCTGTATCCAAAAGCATTCCAAGGCCTGAACTTTGTCAAGTGGTATCTGCCGCTAATGATAGAAAAGCTGTTGAGAGAAAAAACCTTACCTAAACAACCTGACCCTGGATGCAATGTACCTTTTGTGCCTTTGAGATTCCCAGAGAGTTTCAGAGGGAAGCTCCCCTCTGTCCTAACAGTCTTGCATAATTCTTTCATACATTCCTTCAGCTTTCTCATACTTCAACACAAAACTGTGGGTCGAAACACAAAAGAACAATTGTTTACAAGAAAACCGACCATGACTGATGTCATTAGAGGAATTCAGCAGGAGGCTGCAGAGAGGAGGGAAATCTAGAATGCAATTAAAAGAGTACTCTGATTATAACCAGGGATGGACAATTTACTGCAAGACAGCACCAACTACTCACCATTTCTCCTCCTCTGCTTGGGCACAGCATTCTCCAGAACTAAAAGATGCCTTCAGTTAATGGGTGATATCCTGAGGTCAACAGAGTAGGTT
>JBCJKH010063373.1:25910-55895 GCA_039877255.1 Loriculus beryllinus
CCCTTATCATTATTATTATTGGTGGTAGCAGCAGTGGTTTGTGTTATACCTTAGTTACTAAACTGTTCTTATCTCAAACCGTGGGAGTTACATTCTTTCCATTGTCCTCCCCATCCTTCAGGAACAGGGGAAGGAAAGGGAGGGAGTAAGAAGTGACTGCATGATTTACAGATGAGCTTAAATCAGGACAGTTCTTTTTGGCGCCCAACGTGGGGCACAAAGGGTTGAGATAACGACAGATCTGACCAGAGTGTGTCTAATCATATCTGTGGAAAGCATTCATTGTTTCGGATTAATAGTCACTCGTCACAATGCTGATTTATTGGCTCTCAAAGTTGTTGCTCCTGATCCCACAGTTTCAGCATGTTGTACCTTACTTACAGCCAGTATTTGCTGTGTTAGTGTTTATCAGATGAGGGGCTTGGGCTAAGGTTCTTGCTTCCCTGTACTTTCTGGTAATGACTTGTAATATGGGCGGTCTCCAGCAGCAGGGCGAGATGAACATGGCCGTGGACTTGTACCAGGCTGTCCCACCACTCTTCACCGTCCTGGCCCTCATCCTCGCCTCCATCTTCATGAAGCTGAGGGGAACCGAGGTGGAGCAGCCAAGCGTGGAGACGCTTGGTGGCAGAACCAGCCCAGGAGAGCAGCCCTGGGGAGCCGGAGGCTAGGAGAGGGCCGCTGCTGATGGAGGAGATCAGGACGGTCAAGGAGGGGAAGGAGGTGGCTGCTGAGCAGCTGGAAGAGGTGGTGGAGGAGCCAAGCCCCACGGCCGAGCTCAGCCCCGTGGCAGCCAAGAGCATCACCCAGC
This sequence comes from Loriculus beryllinus, assembly GCA_039877255.1. NCBI lineage: Eukaryota > Metazoa > Chordata > Aves > Psittaciformes > Psittacidae > Loriculus > Loriculus beryllinus. The sequence goes on from JBCJKH010063373.1 coordinate 26,722, forward strand.
AGCTGCACACTGGGCCCCATGAGCCCGAGCCCCAGGAGGATGTGGAGAGCAAGATACCACCTTTGGGAGTCTCAGCTGGGTCCAGCCTCGGGCACTCAGTTTTCCTGAGTGAAGGACGCAGGAGACCACGCAGCGCTTCCCAGCAAGGCAAAGGAGGAAGATATGGACTCAGGAAAAGAGAAGCTGGTGGTGAGAGAGCCGGCAAGCACAGCAGCTACACCAGCCCCAGTGACAAGTACAGCAGCATCATTTGAGAGTTCTAAAGGTTTTGAATGGCGTTTGGGTACCCTTGGGACCTGCCTGCTGTTTGTGATGGGGATCAGCATGGTGGCACACACACAGAGTGTGTTCTGCTCATGACCATTTTGTCTGATCTCAAGAGTTAAACAGAGTTGGGTTTGGGTCATGTCTAGGGTTAGACGACAGTATAGAAGGACCAAGAGGTTTTCTCCAGGTCTAGACAGTCATGAGTGGCAGGATCTGTGGGACAGTATGGGTATCTAGTCCACTGGCCCCTTCCAGTGCTTTGGAAGCGTTGGAGATGGAAGGCAGCTGTATGGAGTCCCCAGCAACAAGCTGCTGAAACTGCGGAAGGGGAGGGTGAATTGTTTTGAGCCTGGTGGGCCCATGACACTTCAGGCCATCAAGGCAGAGATGCAACATAGAGATAAACTCATGATCAAGGGGTGGACATAGCAATGGACACTGTTGCCCAGGTTATTCACTAGTGTGAACGCTGCACACAGCCTCTCCTGCTCTGAAAGACTGTTATAAGAGATGGAGCCCGACATCATGGACCAGATGGACTCAACAGCTTTATAGGGATTGGTCCATGCACTAAGATATGAGTGCACTGAGATAAGAGTGATGGTATACTGAAAATGTGGAATCTGAGCATGATGTGAATGGTATGGAATAAGGAGTGGATACTGTCCTGGATTCAGTGATAGCAGTCATTTTTTCTCTTTCTTAGCAGATGGTGCAGCACTGAGGTTTGACTTTTGCCCTGAGAACAGCACGGATAACTCCAACATTTTTAGTTACTGCTCAGTAATGTTTAGTCTGATCAAGGACTTCGTGAGTCTCATGCTTTGCCAGGGAGGAGTGGAAGCCAGAAGGAAGCCGAGACAGGACACCTGACCCAAACTAGCCAAAGGGGTATTCCATACCACAGCATGTCTTGGCCAGTATATAAACTGGGAGCAGTTACCCAGAAGGGCTAGATCACTGCTCGGGTCGGACTGGGTATTATTAGCCGACGGGTGGTGAGTGGTTGTATTCTCTTCCCTTGTTATTTCCCTTATTATTATTATTGGTGGTAGCAGTAGTGGTTTTGTGTTATACCTTAGTTACTGGAGTGTAACTAAGTGGGTGTTACATTCTTTTGATTCTTCTCCCCATCCCTCCAGGAGCGTGGGGGAGGAAGAGGAGGGGGAGTGAGAGGGCGGCTACATGGCCGATTGAGTTTAAACCATGACAGCAAATAAATGACAACCATGAGCAACGATGCACCCCCGTGACTCCAAATGTACAAAAAAACTCCAAAAAAAGCGGGTTTGACAGTATGAGGACACAGGGAAAAGAAATATGAGAAATATAAGAAACAAGAGAGTATTTTCCATGCTTAGAACACAGCTATAAACCAGAACACCTTAAGCCCTGCGAGATGAAGCAAACGGTAGCTTACCTCACCCTCAGCCTGATGCTTCAGCCTGGAGATACGATAGGCAACAGCATCCTATCTGAGCCTGGCCCTGCTCTATGACTAAGCAACCCAGCCTGTTTCATTCTTTCGCCTAAATACTTTTCACTCTCTCCAGAGACAGCTCAGCTACAAGACACTGAAACAAAAGAGCAGGGATTAGTATATTAACCCTCAGCAAATAGGCTTTTGCCTCTAAAGCTACAAATGAGTTCATGTTGAACATAGAACACCACAGCTTGCAATAGTTTCTTCTCCATCAACCACTAAGTCACCTTCATTTACCTGGAGCACAGATGATGCTGCATTTGTCTTGTAGGCAAACAGCATATTCCTGTTGCACCTAGGGCAATTGTGGAGCTTTTCTCAAGATATTAAATGTAATTCAGCAATTATCTCTGTATCACGGTTAGTGTTGTGTAATTACTAATGAAAGGGAACTGCATCACGAAGGTGACAACATACAACAGTCCACTTTGTGGACTGTCAGGTGTCCAGTGTGTAGTGTCAGTAACTGCATTCACAATAATGGAAATAAGAATAGCTGTCATTCTTCACTTAAATCCAAGCTCACAAACACCCTAAGTGCATGCTATTGTAAGAATTGGGCCAGATATCCCTGGATCCCAGCTTCTTCCCGTATCCAGTGCTCAACATGGTCCTCCTGCCTGACCAGAAGCTTGAAACATTATGTAAAGGTGATGAAAAAAGTGTCTGGACGATTAAAACAGATTAGCAAGGACCCATGAGGTGATGAATGGAGCCTGCCCCTGCAAGCCTTCCAGGTTATCTCCATCTTCATGCCCACTGGGAACTGACTCACAGGTGTTTTATGAAGAAGCAGCTGCCTGCTTTGTGACATTTCAGCTTTTGCCTCCAGGTTGAGAAGAGTTTACAGGATGAGATATGCAAGAGAGGAGACAGTCTGCTGGAGATATCAAACTGCTTTTGCTACATCCAGCATAGAGATCCCCTGCCAAGTAAGCAGAACAGTTTCCACATTTCAAACTCAAACGACTGGTCACACAGACAAAGAGCAAAGACTCTGAAAGGGGAAAAGCATTTAAAGTGGGTTTAGAGCTGCTGAAAGCTGCCTGACATGGGCTGACCCTTCTGGACACTGACATCTTCCGCCTGCAGGGTGGACAAACAGGAGGAGATATCATCTGGCTTCCCCCTCCACGGGTCCCAGGGCAGAGGTGAAGGGTTGGGTTGTGCCAACATCCAGCCCAGCACTGAACATGGCTTCATGTGAAATAGTGAAGCATCACATCACTCCTACCTTGCTCCACACTGAGCTCCCTTCAAACTCTTCCTCCTGTGGGTAGGAGGAAATTGCACACCAACTGAGCACACTTCTTTTCTTGGTGCATTTTGAATCAATGAATTTAAATTTAAACATAATTTAAAGCAACACAACTTAAACTGAACTCCAAGAGTTGCATGGGTTTCTAATAAATAACAGGCTGCCACCAGCAGAGTCATGGCAGCATTTAGGTAAGTAACGTCACACTTTTTGATGGAGTTTTCCTTTTCTCAAGCATAAGAAACCCAAGCAAGCTCATAGCATATCTGTTAGTTAGAAGATAAGCCCAGCAGATAGGAATCTCTGAGGCTTTCTTTCTCATTGCCCCAAACTAATTAATATGGTATTATCTTGTCTTCTAAGAACCACCAGTGATTTATAAAGTGTGAATTGTCCTTGTTCCTATCTGACACATGGTGAAACTGAGGCACATGCAGGTTAACTGGAAAGAAGGAAAACCAGAAAACGGGTTTTTAAGTATGGAACTATCGATATAAGTACCCATAGCCCATCCACTGAGTCCATCAAGCCTGCTACTCACATGTGTTTGCAGTTTGACTGTAGCCCTTGTTCTGGGAAGATTACTTATCTGCATGTCAACAGCGACAGGACTTTTTAAGAAGCAGGAGACAACATCTGAGGAAACTCTTTTTTTCCCTCTCAACATGTGATGTCAAACTCCAAAGCCACATTAAGTCCAGATCCACACAAAAGGCCCTTCTCCCCTGAGAAGTGTATGACCAAAGAAGAAGAGCTGAGTGAGCAGAAAAGTGGCGTTTCTTGGTTTGAAGAGTCACCGACCCTATTTTCAGAGGAATTTGAGAGGTGGGACTGGGGCCTGTGCAGACATCCAGAACTACCCTACCAACAAACAGATGCCGCATCACTTCATAACCTGCAAACCTTGCTTTATCAGTGAAACTATAGTAACTACATGACCGCTGGGGAATACAGTGACCCCAGGTCATAAGACTTGATCTTGGTAAGTTAGCAAACAATGGGGCCAGCACTGAAGAGCAGCCCTCTTTTTTTTCTATTAAAGAAAGAGCATGGCAAGGGAGATGCTAATTCTGCTTTGGATCAGAAGTAAAACACACACATGACAAAACGAATGTGTGCTTACAAATATTTTGTCATATTCGATTAAATTATAGCACATAGACTAAACAGAGAGAACTGAAATGCGGGGTCCTGTGTTTGGGATATCCTCGGAGCTTTTATACAAAGAAATAGAGAAGTTTATACTTTGGCATTGCACGGCGTACAGTCATCTCATACCTGCCGTCTAAACCAAACACAGCTTGCTGTACTGCAGCAATGTATCTGTCAGTGCAACAACACATCAGTTTAACTGTCAGAATCCTCCTCCTTGCCTACTGATTTGACTGTGCCACCCTTCTGCTTGTAGCACTTCTTGTTCTTTCCTGATAAACAACAGCCTGTCCTCCCTTCCCCATGGCTGAGCTTTAGCTCTATCTGCCATTATTTCCTGACTTTCTTTCCTATTTTTGCCTCATTTTAGCTTTGTGCATTCTGCAGAGGCCTTAATACGTAAAGCAGCCTCCCACCTTCCAACTACCTCTGTGTCCTGTGAATACCACTCCTTTATATGAAGCTTCCTTATCACAGAAGCCCACACCCTCAGAAACATTTATGTACCTTTTTACCTACCTTTACTCTGTGCACCAGGTTGATCTGAGTCAAGAGGAGGCCTTTCAGGGCAGACGGTGGAGGCAGCAACACACTACTGAGCTCGGACAGGGAGTCAGACGCAAGGAGCAAGAGGCACCATGCGCTGAGTGCAGCAGAACAGCTCCTGGTTTTAGGTTAGAAATTATAAGAAAGGTATGAGTCATAAGGCCAATTTGATGGTTTCCCTGCAGGGTTCTGGCTCAAAAATCCCCCATACTTGCCTTTTAGAAGAAATCTCATGAATTTAAGAATGGGATTGTGCAAATGCTATGTACTTGCTGACACAGGAGAGCACAGACTCCTTAATTCAAGAAGTCCTTTCCAGTTCTGTGCTGTCTTTATTTTCCAGGAAGTGAGGAGTAAAAGAGCTTGTTGGACTAGTATAATTCTCAAAAGGCAGAAGGAGGAGGGGGGAGAGCAAAGCAGCACCTGAGCTTTTCTGGAGAAGAAAGTTTGAATCTTTTCTTCTCCTTTATTGAAATACATACTGGCCTGGCTTTCTGTTCCCACTTATCCTGCAAAGCAGTATGCACGGTATGCAGCAAAGAGAACAAGACCTCTGCTCCAAGATGTCTTCTGTTCCTAGGGCTGCTGGAGGATGAAGAGGAGCATGGGGGAGTTCAGCGCGACCAGCACATCCCAGGAGATAAACTGGGCAGTCACCCAGGCTGGCAGAACTGGAGGGGCAGCATTTCTAGGATGCTTTCTGCAGAGCTGCTGCCTGGTCAGCATGGTTTACTATGCAAATGGAGGGGGGAGGGGGAGGAAAGGCAACAAAAATTGATTTTGCCAGAACCGCAAAATAATTAGGGCAATTCCTGCCCTGCGGAAAAGGTATCCAGAAGTTAATTGCACCAGTGGAGGGCTGAAAGCCTGCACCAACTGTACTTAGAACAGCACTTGGCAAGAACAGAAAGACTGCAACAGCCATGTGTGTCCTGAAGGAGCATCTCTTACTGCTGGTGCCTACCACCTGGAATATCTCTTCCCACCTCACCTCCACCGCCTGAGAGCCTCCTGCAGGAGAGAAGATCCCCTCTTCTCTCAGCTCCTGATCAGCCCAGGTAGTAGCCCCACTTCTCCTCTCAGAAGAGAACTCATCACACTGATGACACGTGAAGGGACATTCAAAGGCAGACAAAAGGTCTCTGGGACTGCAGTACTGATGAAGCTCTTAATCACCACCTAGAGAAGAAATAACCTGGAATACATGTCTTTAATAGGCTCCCATAGGAGTCCCCGGTGGAGTCTCAATACCCCTCGATGGCATCCAACAAGGGTATGTAACTGCAGGGTACACCCCTTCCCTGACAAAAACATTCCACAGAGCAGTTACAACATCAACATTTCTGTCTCACACCGCGGGTCTTGCTCCTTGCCCACCCTAGCAGCACCTACTTCACTCCTCAGTGTACTCTCTGGTGCCGTGTTCTACTACCCGTGTGGCGGCAGCAGCATCATGCATGGGAGATGAGGTCCTGCGAGCCTGGGTGAGGACAGCACTGGGAAGGTAAGTCTGTAAAAGCTAAGTCTAAACAGACTCTACAGAGCAGCAAGATATGATTATTTCTCAGACACTCGTTGCAGGCAACATCAGGAGCAAAGAGCAAAAGGCACCAAAGCCTAAGCACAACTTGACACCAAGTTTTGGAGCAGGAGGTTCTTATGTTTTCCCTGAGTGCTTTATATTTTCTTTCCTTGCTGCAGTTCTAACACCTCTCACAGCTCTGCTATCATGGCTCAAAGCACTGGTGCCCAGGATGGTGCAGGCAGTTAAGTTAGCAGAGGCAATTTCAGATCTTTCTCCCAGCAGCACCTAGCATGGCCATAATGGTCTGGGTCCTTATCACTCTGTTTCAAACCCCTTCATTACTGTCATAGTAATGTAAGCCCAAAATGTCATTAAATCTTCCACTCTTCCCCTTTGTCCTAAAGCTCCCTGGATTGCTTTGACATTCACAGGACCAGCACGAAACTCCTCACTATGCTCACATCCTCAACACAACCAGCATAAAATACTATCTCTGCTTGGGTATTGCTTTCATTGTATTGGTTTCAGAACGCATCCCTGAAATAGTCCACAAGTTAAGGCACTGATATGCAGATTGGTTTTCAAAGGGAAAAATATTGTTCTTTTTTTAATGTTCATTAATTACCTAAAATGCTGCTTATAGAGGAGTCTTAATGATTCTTATAATGAGAATAAAGGGAGACAAATTTACATTATTGCCTGTTGGAGGTAAGGAGGGTGGCTGAACTCTGAGTGAAAGACATGTGGAGAAGAGCAATGCTGTGCATTTGGGTCTGTGCTGCTGCCTCATGCTGGTCAGCTGGGTCTTCCCCAAACCTCCTCCAGCAACCTGCTCCCACCTGCAGAGCTGTGCTTGCCATGGAGGCAGGTCTTCCTCCTCTTCCAGCCTCTGCTGGTCGCAAACCCAGCTCCTGAATGCCCATGGTGGGATATTAGACTAGCCAGCCTCCCACCTTAGGGGCACTGAGCCCATGTATACACCTCTGCAGAAGTGGCCAATATTCATTTGACCATGCAGGATTTGGTGCCTGGTAGCTGAAAAAAAAAAAAACCAACTCTCTTCCTGATGTCTGTGGTTGAGAAATGTTTGTGCCAAGTGTCATTCATCTGGTAGTTATAGGTACAGATATATTTATGTTTGACTTGCACTTGACTTAATAGCACCTGAGCTGGTGAGAGTAAAAGGACATTGATCTCTGCCTTACTGCTTTGCTTCACAACAAAAGTGTAGGCACAACAGGTGGGTTCACCATAGAATGTCCATGGGTTGCTGTTTGATCAGGAAGAGTTTGTAAACATGAGAAGAAACAGCAAAAAAACAACTTTGTGTTGCAAACCAGTAACATGTGTCATGAAAAGACAGGTTATTTTTCAGTGCTCCACATTGCTCCATGCTTCTCAAAGGAAATGATTAGTGTTTATTAGCACAGGAGCCCTCTATTACAAAAGCGACTCTAGCACAGGTTAACATTTAAGAAGGAATTAAACATTAACTCAAGGGAATGCACAGCAGTCTCAATGGTCTCAGACCTTAGATCAGACACACAAAGAAGCAGTGCTGTGAAATAAAAAAGAAATTAAAAAAATCAAGTTTAATTCCAAAAGGAAAACAAAACAAACCAAAAACCAACCCAACAACCAAGCCCAACTTCTCCTGCTTCATTGCCTTCAGATTCCATGAGACGGAAGAACAGCATTGCTTCTTTTCTTTCCACCCCAGGACAGGCAATTTTCCTCCTGCATTTTGTTTAGCAATGACTCCTTAACAATAGAAGGTGGATCACAGTGACTTAACCTTCTGAGGAGGGCTGCAATTTGATTCCCAGCCTGAGATTTGCAGGTAAGATAAAGTGCAAAGGTGATAAATACCACAACAAGCAAGGTCTAGCCCCGTGGCTTTGCCTGGGAGGGAAAACGGATTATTATTATTATTATTATAGCATCAAATGTACCAAGATCTGTTCCTTTTCTCCTGTTCCAGCTCCAGTACATGAAAATCCTTGCAGCTGTCTGAAGATGGTTTTATAGTGGCAAAATGACTTCTTGTAGTCCACAATATGCATTCTGCCCTGTTCTTCAACAATCCCTTATTCACCTTCCCATCTTTGCATTCATTGCGAACGCAGGGAGCTGAGAACAAACCCATGAATATTAACTAACTGCACCATTAGAAATGCACTTTTTTACATTTCATGTTGTGCTGAACTTCCAGGATAATATCTTCATTAATATGAATGTTTGGTCCTAGTCTATATCATACTTTTCATCTTCAAAGCATTTTAAAGATGTTAACTAATTAATCCACTCAAACCCCTTTGGGGGAAGCAAACTATAATCATCAAGTTGTTCTTTTTACAGATAGAGAAACTGAGGCAGGGAAGTAACTTATGCAGTGCCTCAGAGAGAAAGAGTGTGAGAAAGTTACCAGAACTTGCTGCCTCCCTGTCCTAAACCCAAGCTTCTACTGTAGCTCATCTGAACCTCATCATTTGTCACTGTGGCAAAGTGTGCCTTCCTTCCATGCTCATATAATTTTACAGCACCTTTTCAGCACATGGTCTTTAATAAATGGCAAACACCAGATAAGAAGCTCTCTCTATTCAGACTAGGAAATAACAAAACAAAAGGGAACAAAAAAACCAAACTAGCTGTAAAAGGAAAGTAACAAATCACTGTGGCCAACTCAGTCTCATGGGCTGCTTAGTTCAGCCTAGACAGAGGCTTGCAAGTACCAGCCGTTACGTGAGCAGTGTGTGCTCTTAATCAGCTTGTGAATGAAAACTCCCCTTCTCTAGGGGAGCAAAGCAGTATAGAATGAAATCTCAGCTCTAAGGGTATTTATTCATGGGAATGACTCTATGTGGGGGCTGTCTCTGGAGCTCAAAAGGACTACTAACATGTATAAACAGAAATCCTACACATTCCAGTTTGAAGATTGGAGGAAAAAAGCATCCATGGTTTTTGGTTGCTCACTAAATGCGTGTCTCTATGAAGGCCAGAACTCTCAAAGTCTGCTAAGAAAGGCCTGTCCCTCTTTCACCAGTAGGTCTATATCACACTTTTCAAGTTTCTTTTATCCCTTGTCTTGTAAGGAAAATTAAAAAAACTATATGGAATGGTTTCTCCCTTACATTTGGTCTTCTGGAAGTCAGTACTCATTGCATCTCAAGGGATGAAAAGCTAACTCAGTCCTTAAAATCTGATCTTTTTTGGAGTCAAAGGCTAAATAAATAATGATTTTCATAGGTAACCTACATACAGAGCCTGAAAAGATAAGTATAAATGGATTCTACAGAGCACTAAGACAGACATTTGTTGCAGGCTGCAAGCTGGAGCAATAGGCACCAAAGTCCGAGCACAACTTGGCACCAAACTTTGTAACAGGGTGTTCTTACGTCTTTGAGTGCTTTCTTTGGGCAGTAATAGCTTTCCAATTCCTTTCCTTGCTGCAGCTTTGTCTAAGAATCTCAGAAACCTAAAATGCTGATTTAGGCCAACCACTTGAACTGTTGTGGAATCACTATAATGCGTTAGGACTGATTTCTTCTGGAAGTAAATCTCCCAAACTCAGCACCAGCACAAGGGGGTCTACCAGTGGAAACTGCAGAGTCTGGGACACCACGTTACCTGGAAGCATCATTGTTCTGCCCACGGTGGTCAAAATAACAACACCTAACAATTCCACTGATTTCTCAAAATCCAAACAGTAATTTACAACAATGAGGCAATTTGTATGGCTTCAGGTGAAGAGGTCTCCAAGGCCTTTCAAAAATGCTGTATATTTCTTTATCTTTTTTCCATTGGCTTCATTGCATCATGTTTTACAACTGCTCATCAGGTATTGGCTAACCAGGGTTATTACAACAAGAATAGTATATCCTTAGCATTTTAATCTGTTGCTTCACTATATCTAACTTAAATATCTTCTGTCCTCAACAAACTGATCCAGCTGCTTTCAGGTGATGTTATCTTGGAGTTTTTGCTCATTTTGATAATTCTGGGAGATAAATGCAACTTCTCCCCTACGTCCATCCCTTCTTACACGCCTGTCTGCGTGGAGCAGCTTGTTCCACAGCTCCTTCCAACCCCTGCCTACACAATGGCCTGTATCTGTCTCGGCTTAATCGAGCCAAAGATCTCATGACCTTACTCAGTTGCACAATTTCTTGCTACAAACTCCTTTTTACATAATGTTGTTAATCATATGCTTATCTGTCTTTTTTATAGTACTGTACACTTTATTTGAAACCCCGCACTAAAAGACTTGTGAGGTTACTATCAGAAGTTTTAGTGACACATTTTCTTGTGGTTGACGGTCATTTTTTGCTCAGAAGCTTTCGTGTCTTTTCTACAGCTGGGCAGATAACTAGATTTGTAACTAGACTTATCAATACAGGAGAGCCTGCAGGTCTTTAGACAGCAACATCAGCAAGATCATAGTCACCACTACAACCAAGGTTTGAGACAGACACACTGGGCTATTTCACAAGTACATTTCCACTCACAAGGGAAGTGTCAAGCTGAGGCAGTAAAAAGGTACTTCCCAGTACAAACTTCTTCAGTGTTTCTTTAAAGAAAGTACAAAGTTGGCTGGTTCAGAGGAGGTTTTTCTGTCATTAACATTCACAGGGCTTGACTGCAAGATTTCCTCAGATGCTTACGTTTCCGATAGGTATTATATTTATGTTACAATAGACTGCCTCCATGTAGACCAATGTAGAACTATAGTGGGCAGAGACAGCTATCAAAATAGAAATAGATGAAAGATTTAAAAGCTGTGGAATGCAAAGTGTACGACATCCTTGTAACTAAAATTCATATTTCTCACACACAAAAAAAAACCCAACCCTTATTATTGAAATCTCTTTTCAATGTTATTGACTGCTTGTTCTGGTAATCAGAATGGTGTAGTCTAAATGCCCTTTTTAAAGAACACATCAAGAAGTCTCTCACTGGCATCATGTTTGACATAAGTCCAGAGAGACTTGTGAATGTCCTAGTGGGGTCTCACATTCTATCTTACACTGTCTAAAGGGTACCCAGGCAAGAGTATGCATGCATGCAACATGTCTGGAAAGTATCCCATGCCACATGTTTGCATCTAGATCTCCAAAAGGCTGCCTGAGAAGCTGGGAATAAACACTCAGGGAGAATGTGAGAGCTAATAAGAGCTTAAATTGATCAAAGAGGTAAATATCAATTCACTGTGGGTATCTGAAGAAGAACTGGCACTACTGGGATGAGGACATTGCTACCCAGAAACTGCATCCTAAACGCAGTATTGCAGACAGCCACTGTTTTGTCTTCCATTCTGCTATGGAGTTACTTCCCTGACCGTTTCCAACAGGTTGATGAGTTTGTGGCTTTGCTTTGCCATAGCTTTCATTCCTGTGCCCTGTATCAGTCCAGGAAAGAGCCAACAGTAACAAACCCTGTTAAGATATCTTATTTGCAGCACTGATAATCTTCATTTCAGCTTTCATCTTAAATGCCATCCTCAATCACCTTCATTTACTTGCTAGTGCCCAGAATGTGTTAAGGTAGGTGTTTTCTGCATCCACTTGCCAGTACCTCAATACTCAGTGCCAAAGAAGGCTGCTTTTAATTTTTGCCACTAGTTCCTCAATCACACATACTTTGTAGTGAGCTCCAAGGTGCTCAGCTTTGCAAAAATCACAGCTTGGCTGTCTTTCCATGATGATCACATACTGGTTCCCTGCATAGACTTTGCATCCAGCAGTGTTACCTGTTCTCTCCCCTGCCCTCCCACCAGCTTCTCTGTAGCTCACATTTTCAGTTCCTCACACAGCAATTACTCCGTGGGGCAAGGGCTCCAGCAGCTGAATTCTTTAATCTTATCCCAGGTGCAGAGTGCCTGGAAAAAATCTCAGACCTTCAAAAATATTCTAGTAGTCCTTCAGCAGTGTTGCTGTAAGGATACCACAATATACGTCTCTCAGATCAGATGTCTAGAGTGCCTTGTGTCTCCATTATATGGATCACTTGTCTGTCCCATTCTGCATCTCACAAGGGCTATGACATGCAGAATTCACACGGGCTAGTACTGGTGACTAGCAGTGACTTTGACATTGTCAGTATTTGCTGCACCTTTGTCTTATGAAGCTTCTCCTGGTGCCTTCCTTGTGTTTTGTATTAGCATAGTGCAACGAGGATGATCCGTTATGAAGTGCTTGCTTACATTTTTACATTCTTCCCTTTCACTGTGCAATGTGGTTACTGATAACACACCCTCTTACATGGTATACATGGTTTCCTCTCTGCATGCAACTGCCCTGGGCTGGTGCTACATTGAGGTTTACAATCAATTCACATTATTACTCTAGTTGGAACACTGTCTTGGTACAGCAATTATTCGTTTTCTCTACATATGCTCACAGACTTTTCAATAGGGATCTCATCTGCCACAATCAGTGCAGGTGGCACTGTTCTTACAGCATTTTTCAATGCAAGTGGATTTTCTCCTCCCCAGAACTTCCATTTTCTTTGTTCATCTTTCCCTGCTTTCTTATATACATTCATTTCTGAACAAGACTTGGTTTATTTTTATATTTTGTCTTCTTTCTGTTTAACCCTGTTCTACGTGGGCTTCCTTACTATCTTGGAACAGAGCTACCCTATTCCTAGCTTTCTGAGTTACTCTGTTCGAAGTTACATCATTTCTGTCTTCATCATGAAGGTAGAGTTTGACTTCTGAGATTCCATGTTCAGTTTTGTACCACTGGTATTTACTAAGCCTTTCTCAGCACACTTCCTGCATGTCATACTTTCTGAGGTTTGAGAATGTTTCTGGAGCACAGCTGGAATTTCTTCAAGCTGCTGCTTCTGGTGTTTCTGGAATCCATGGCAGCCATTGCTCATCAGTGGTTCAAAAGGATCTTCCCCTTTCTGTCTTGTTCGGTACTCTTACACAAATGTCACAGACTCCTTGGTTTGTATTATTGGCATCTCGATTCTTTGCTTGTATGTATTATACATATTCTTATGTTTTTGATTTCACATACACACAGCACTTATTTCTGACAAGTAGTTTGACATTTAAGCATGGATAAGCAAAAATCCAAAGTTGTCCAGTATTTGTGGCTTCCTCTGCATGAACTGTCATTTGTCATCAGCCCTTTCCTGAAAGTAGTATTCTTTACATTTCTAGACATTAACTTACATTTAGTGGTCCAAGTGGTCACACAAGGTAATAGAAAGCTATCCTAACAGTTTTCCAAATACTGAAGTATTTGGAAATCCTAGCATATTTCAGAGGTTGTTTGCTGAAGAAACCACTTTAATACTGGGACTGTTAAATATTGATGTTAGAATTTTAACATTTCTATTTTGACAGTCTCTTACTGCAACAACCCATATAGGAATAACAAAGATGTGGAAAAGCAAAAGATGTGACCCACTGTAGACAAATTTTAAACAGGTCCTTTCTGTGCTAATATAGGATATGTCTTCTCTGCCTTGGGTAACTTTAAAGTTTTATATGTAAAGGCTACAGTCTTGCTGTGAAATGCTATTTTAAATCCTGCATGCATAGGACAATGTGTGTAGGTAAATCCTGAGCCTGGTCTGGAAACACCAATAGCGTCATTGAGGAGCCAGCCTCGCAAGCAGAGTATGTACTTTTATATTTCTGTTTCAATAAATCTAACAGCAGATCTGTTTATCTGCCTTGACAAGATAAGAAAGTGAAGCCATTTGAGTAGAAAATGACCATAAACAACAAGAGAACATATTGTAAGAGTTACTGACAGCATACCCAAAACTATTAGAGCTCTATGCATAGGAGGCCAGGCACAGGTTCAATATTACTTCTACCTGTGCTGGTAGAAGTAACAGACAAAAAGGAAGAGACATGCAGATTTCAAAGGCTATGCTATCTGATAAGACCTGTCAGAACAGAAACCAGGAGGTATTGCCAGGATTAAATTATTCCCTCAGGATAAATCATGCATTTGGAACCAAGCAACATGGGCTGAACAGATAAAGCCCATTTGTATAACATCATAATGGATAAGTGTATATTCCACTGCGATAGTAAATATATATATGCTCTTTACAAGCACAGTGCAAAACCACAGCCGTGGCAGACAATACAGCATCCTTTCTGCTGAGACTTGAACAGCAAGACAAAGGGGAAGAAAAAAAAAGGTAAAAAGTGACTGATTTGATAGATATGCAGATACTTTCTGGAAACTCAGCACCTCTAAGGAAGAAAAAACAGCCAAAGTTGTCTCCCCTTTTGCAGAAAGGGATTACGCTTGCTCCAACATGAAACCACTTTCAAAGGCTGCCAAGGATGTCTAAAATACCAAGGCATGAAAGAAAAGAGAATAACAATTCTTCCCAAAGCTAGCAGAAGAATATTTTTCAGGTAGATGAGAGTTACTCAAAACAAACAATTCAAGCAGAGACAGAGTGCGTTGTATGTGTGATGAGACGAATTTTCAGGGACTATCATGTTTAATAGGCAAATAGGCTTCACTAATTATGCCAGATTTTCCTATCTTGATGGAGGCAAAAGGGGTGCAGTAACAGACATCTCTAAAGGAGGGCTTTAGGAAAAAACATGGCTGCATGTAGGAACTTGGAGCCCTCTCATTTGATGTCTGATAAGGACAGGAGCTTTCCCAGGTGAAGTGTCTTCATTCAGGAGCATAGAGCAGTTACCAGGACAGTGCTACCACCCCTGTGGTTTGACCGAATGGCTCTCACAGGTGGTCTCTGCTGTTAACCAAGCCAGGTGGGAAGCTTTGCCAGCATCAACACTGCTCTTTGTTTTGGGACAGTCACATCTGCTCCAGACCATACTCCTGATTTACCAGTACAAAGAGGTTTTATTTCCAGTAAGCAATAGTGTGGGACGGGCAGGATTCACCCGGCTTTTAACCCTCATCTCTCTATAAGCTCTGAGCTTAATGGTCCACATTTCCTCCTACTCTACAGCAAGAGCAGAAGGAGTTGTTTTTTATTTAGCTCACTGAAACATATCCTTTCCAGGTGATGAAGCTCCAATATTTTTAAAACATACAGGAACTGCTTTCCTTAGCTACATGCTTATTGGAGAAAATAGCACAGCAGGGGAAAAGAGAAGTATCTACAGGTATTTGCTCAAGAAAATCCTACAAATGCAGAGTTCAAGATTCTTTTTCATGAGCTTACTGCAAACATTCACAGCAATTAAGTTCCATCTTAAAGAAGGTTCACAAACATGGATAACACTGCAGGTTCTTGTGCAAACACATATCCATTAATGAAGACATGCTAAAAGACTGGCACAACTATTTGCATTGAGAACATTTGCAGAGTTAATGCAAAAGTTTCTTGTGGTTTGGGAATTCCCAAGGCAGGTATGAAAAAATGAAGGGGAAAAAGAAACCAGAAAAAAACAAACCAGCACACTGCAAGCAGCCAATGGAGGTGAGGCAAACAACAAGCATTCAAATCGCGTACAAGTCCCCTCCAGACTCAGTTGTGCTCCCTTCAACCATTCACAGAGCAAGATGAAAAGTTGATTAAAAAATAAGTAAAACAAATAGAAATAACAAAGAATGTTTGCATCATATTTTCAAACAAAAACGACACATCTGCCAAGCGCATTTCTGCTGCAGTCAGTTCACTGCTCTTAGGCAGATTCTTCATAGTTCTGCCTACAAGACCCTCTGCTTATTCATTTTTGCTCCAGGTAAATGGAGACACAACTGGTTCTGCCTACAAGACCCTCTGCTTATTCATTTTTGCTCCAGGTAAATGGAGACACAACTGGGCTAACAGCATGGGGTCAGCCAATGCAGGATGGCACCACTGACACAGTCTTCAGCACCTCAGCATTTGTGTGTCCTGCTTTTATTGTCACAAAATGCCACCATAATATGATGCCATCGACAGAAAGAAAGGATGAAGGACAGGCAGAAGAGATTATTGCTGCCTGTTCAAACCTTGGCAGACCTCCTGGGAGACCAGGACCCCATTGCCCTCTGTGCTGGGGAGAATGGCCACAGGGCACCAGCAGAGCAGCCAGATTTGAGATCCATCACCCCTGCATCCTCTGTGGTGGGCCGGCTCCTTTTCTGCATTGTAGCTCCTCTTTCTCTCCTTCTGCCATAGACATGGAGGATGGGGACAGTTTAATTGAGGATGTTTCTGTGCAGTACATTCACCACCACTGTGCAGACTGTGACTGGCACAGACAAGGAAGCAGCACTGGAAGATTGGCACAGGAGCAGGAAAAGGAGAGCAGGGCTAGGAAGTGTTTTCGCTCAGGTCTACCGCTGATTGTGCAACCAGCACATTGTGCAACCAGCACATTGTGCAACCTCATCTTGCAAGTGTGAGGCAGCTCAGGGCTCCTGAAGAAATCATCTATTGTTGCCAATACATGCTTCTAGTAGGAACGAGGAATTTCTATTTCCTGAGAACAAGCAAAGTTCACCAAAACAGTTGTTTTCTTAGGAGCTGCTGTCCATTGTAGTTCCTCTAACAGAAGTGAAGTCACGGCCAGAACAATTGCAAGTATAAGTTGAAATCAGGAATCTTCTTTTTATAAGGAAAAAAGCAAGGGGAAAAAAAAAAAAAAAAAAGACACCAAAAAAGCCAACTAAAACTCTGTTTTTTATTTGCTTTTAGATTAACTCAAAAGCAGGACACATTGTTTCAACCACAGACTTTGGTGGACTGACATGCCTGACCAGACCTTAGTGCTGAAAGTGCTGCAGATGCTGAGGTAACAGGAAAAGAGCAGAAACCTGTAGCCTGTTGCTAAGATCAGGCAGCTTCCAAGTCCATGACTACTGCAGCCATCCTGTTTGAAGGAGAGAGTGGCAAAGTTTATGCTGAATTCTTTGCCAGCACGTCTAAATGCAGGGAAAAAAGGAGGGTGGGGAGGGATAGAGACAAAGAAGTCACAGGGAAAGCTCTGGGGAAATGTCATAGAATCATAGAATAGTCAGGGTTCTTAAAGACCTTAAGATCATCTAGTTCCAACTGGCAAAAACCCCCCACAAATATATATACCTACAATGATTTTTGTTGTTAATTGCACATGCAGATAAAATGGGTTGCAAATATCAAGAACTTGAAACAATGGTCAACAAAATCCAGTTAGTTTGTTCATAATCCTTAGAGACAGTTACATCCTCTTCCCTAAGAACCTAATAGGAAAATTCCGCAAAAGCCAAGTGCAAAACAAAACACAGAACCACAAAACCAAGAACACAAGTCTGTGACAGAGCTGTGTGTGCTGTGGGAGTTACCATCACCAGCCCCTGCTCTGGAAGCAAGACAGGTACATAGAGAAAATGTCTGTTCTTCCAAACTTCTGGCTTCTGCCTGCACTGGTAACAAGGTCAGCCTCGAGGTGGTCAGACCTGACAACAAGGTTAACACCACCAAGAGCTGGTGTTGAAATAGCATCAGCAGGAACTATGTTAGCAGAAAATGCAGGTGGGTGAGGAAAGGAGTTCAGCTCACCTCCGAGGAGCCCCTCACCCCATGGAAATGAAGAAACACACCCTTTGTGCTTGGCTCAACTGAGCTCTAATGCTCTCCAATCAACTAAAACTAGGCAAACATTTAAGTTAGATGGAACACCATTTCTCTTTTTTTTTCACCTCTCCAGCCCTACATGTACACATGCCCCCACTCCAGGTTATGCAGGTAATAGGTAAGGCTTTCCTAGGTATCTGCCAAAAAAAGAAATCAGGCCCATTTTCTTTCGCCTGAGCTTGGGATTTCTCATCACTAAACACACAACCGACTTCCCTGCTTCCTCTTTTAACTGTACTTCATTTTACCAGGTACGGAAACATTTACATTTGGAGGCAGGGGAACCAAAACTCATCGGGCAAACTTAAGCAGCATCATCTGTTGCTACCAGTGCAGCCCATCAGTTGGACAGCATAGGAACAGGGCAGGACACAGGTTATACCAGAACAGGTGATTGGTATTGTTGCACAGGGAGAGTTGTACACAGTTATAAATGACTCCAGTGTGCTGGGTCCTGGGGCTTGCTGCATGCCAGTAGCAACCCTTCACATCGCAGGCATCACCAGCACCTGAAGCTGAAGATGATTCACTTCTAAAGCCAAAAGCATAGCACAATTCAACAAGCACATTGAACCCATCATTAAAATGCATACTTGTGAAACAGGACTCTAAACCCAAATGCTCAGCCAACAATGCTGCCCTGACCTGATTACTTTTGCATGCCACTTTCTTTACCTTGGTTCTGGGAAGGTGCCCATGCTAAACCTATCACTAGTTTATTAGTAAGATCACTAAGCCAGGCATGTGCCATCTGCATCTGCATTGCAAAACTAAACCGTACCTGGAAAGGGTTAAGGAGACATCAAAAGCCTTCTACGACTATTAAAATACCAACAATCTCTATACAGCTCTAGGCCACAGCTACAAGGAGAAAACAGCTTTATTTTTACTCGTTTGTGTTTTGTAAGTAGCAAAATTTTGAATATTTATAATACTGTTTATCAAAAGGGACTAGTATCCAATGAGTTTTTCAAAATGCACTTGTGTACACTCATTGGTTTAAGTATGATTTTAGATAGCTAGAACTTTTCTAACCAGCATTAGTCAAGCATGCCAGCTGACATCCTAACCAATTCTGTTTTCATGGTCTAAACATGACCTACAGGAGGAGAACATGTCCTTAATATGCTTTCAAATGGTGGTTAAGCCCTGGCTGAGACCAAATCTGCATGAAACAAGTTTATTCCAGGAACTTGGAGAACTTGTGTTCTACCACCAAAGCTGTTCATTACTGCAGAGTAGGTGGGTCGTTCCATTTGGGTTTTGCTCTTTCTTTGTAACTACAATGCTGTAGTTACAAAGGTGGCCCAGCAGGTTCTTCTAATATCACAACTCATTCCTACTACCCATCCCCTTTTTTGCAAGCTTTTCATATGCTAAGTGACAGCAAATCAGATGTAAACATCCTACCAGTGTATCCCAGCATCTTCCTGTACAACAGGCACGTCACACAACATTGTCCTTCTGAGGAGCAGGAATGCTGAGCTCAGCAGGCTGTGCTACAGACTTTCTTTTCCGCTTTTATTCCTAACACACGTGCTTTGTTTCCCTTCCAGACAGAGACTCTATGGGCCTAAGCACATTTCTCATGCTAATGTGTGGACAGGTCAGCAGCAGCTGCTCATTACTGACACAGGCCATTTCCCTGCCTGTGGCCTGCAGCCTCCACACTCCTCCCCATTACAGCAATAGAGGCAAGTGTTTATGTCTCTGGGTAGCTGCTAAACCTGTGCCTCCTTGCGAGGGCTCTGATTCCTGCAGTAGCTCCCCAGGTTCCCTCCTCCCACACCCACAACCAGATGTGTTCACCCTTCCTGACAGGGGCAGTGCTGCTGCTGATGTGCTGCAGTTCACAGCCCCACATGTGACAGCAAAGCATCACTGGCAAAGGTGCAGCGTCAGTCCTCACAGTAAGCCAAAATGTTCCCATCTCCCCACCTGACCCTATAATGTGTGCTGCTGCTTCCAGGAGCATGGTTATTATTAAGGGTTAATATAGCTAAAAGCTCTGAATTTAGACAATACAAGTATTACAGCTGCAAAACATCACTCCGATGGTCGCTGACTAAAGAGCCAAGATACAAATCTCTTTTGAACCTTGTCACCTGGACACTTAAGGCTGCTGTGGGCAGAGCACTGTATGTGCATGGAAGACATACAGCAGCATAAGAATCCTCAGTCTTTGCTGACCCCAGGCAGTTAGCCAAAATTCTTTCCACTAAGTAGAAAAACAGATGACAGTCGGTGCTCTCATTGGTGCAACGATGTTTCTGTTAAAAAGAATACATAAATTAATTAAAAGTCTTATTTCTTTTATTTTTAAAGAAAAAAAGAAGACTCAAAAGAGTTTCCTTGCCTCATCCTGTGAGTACTTCATGTAAAAAACTTCTGGTTTTTTTCCTGCCTTTAGGGCCACTTAAACAGGCTTGAATAGCTGTGTTTCACTGGCATTTACTGTTTCTCTCTGGCTCAGCCTCCCTACACAAAACCCTACACAGTGTTATCCCTTCCCTCTTTCCCAAGTCCTCCTTGGTTATGCCTACCTGTATTTCAAATGAGAGCTGGCTGTTACTCATCTGAGTAGAAGCCAGTCTACAAAAACATGCTGCTTTTCATTCCTATTCCAGCCTCCGAGGCTGGTCTGTACCTATTCACTTTGTGCTGGCTGTAAGGAAGAAGAGTGTTTTCTAGCAGTGCTCTGGGACAGTCACTCCTGAGTGGCTGGAGCCCCACAGGGCCATGAGGTTAAAGTGTACAAATGCCACTAACATGGGCAGATCATCCCTGCGAGCTCCTTTCAAGCTTTGAAGAGTCCAGACATCAAACAAAAAAGCACATTTGCCATCCTATGCCATGGGAAGGGGCTGTGGCTAACTGGGACCATCCTTCTCCCTTGGGTTTCAAAGGGCAAGCTGAGAAATTCACAGAGGAAAAGAAGCAAAGTTTTTCCTGCTGAAACCCAGTGACAAGCTTGGTTGGATGTCACACAGGGCTGACCTCTCACCCAAGCACCCTGACAGTCTGGTTATGTAGATCCAGTGCTGGGTCCCCTGGAGATCCTGCCATCCAAACACCCCGTTCAGCATCAGGTACTGTTGTAGGTACAAGGTACAAGAGTTTCTCTACTTTCTTTGTAGACTTTTCCCCTTAGGTTATTCTTGCTCAACTACCCTCTTCTTATCATTTGCTTGAGTAACTTCATTGGGGTTTTTTCCCCTTTGTGGGAAAAGACAACATTTCTATTACAAAAACCACAAAATCAAACTCCATTAATTAACAGACATTGTATTCTGAAAAAGAGCAAAAGTGAACCAAAAACTGAATTCCAAAGCAATCAAAATGTCAAACTAGACTGAAAAATATCAGAGACAAAACTGAAGTTATTTCAAACCTTCAAAGGTAGACTGTAATGTTATGGAAATTGTTTTCAATCACTGCTTCTAAATAAGGTTTATTTGAAATTACCACCTTTTTGCACACAGCTGGATGAATCAGCATTTTCCATTAGAAAAACCTTCCACCCAAAGATTTCCAGCTTGTTCTACAGCTTTCACTGAGCTTGACTTTCTTGCTTTTCCTGTACCATGTTTGTTTTAGCATGCTTACATCATATTTTGTCTCATTCTCGCAGTTCTGCTTTCTGTTTCTTCCCAGCTTGACAGGGCCACTATTTAAATAAGGCTTAGCCAATATAAAAGTGAAGGGCTACAGGAATTAGTAGACAGCAAGGCAAGAGGCTCAACACATTCTCCAGTTATGTGGGTGTAAATCCCACAAGGAGAAAGGAATGGCTACAACTGTCCTACTGAAATCATTTGCCTTTCGCTGCTGACTGAAAATACAGTGTGATTATTTTAATGAAAACTTCTTCCTCTGAATTAAATTTATATATTGTCAAGAATTGTATAGTACTTTCTATTTAGATTACAATACATTAAAACATAGGTGGTAGACTGAAGCACAATGGTATGCTGCAGGAAGAAGAAGGGAAAAGGTAAAGCAGGAAGGGATGAAAGAGGAGTGATAGCAATTTAGAGAGAGAAGCCAGTCTTATATGACAGGCCAGTACCTTCTTCACATAATTATGGATGTTCTTACTCATTTCCTTGCATACAAATGAGCTTCTGTTTCTTTCTAGGATCCTGCCAAGATTTTGAGGTGTGTTGATTTGTTGTGGCAATAGGATCCCCAGCTTCATTGCATGTTGCAACTTGGAGTCAACAGTAGTCAGTCCTGTGCAAACTAAGGTCAAATTCCTCTGTGCCAAGTGCTTTTAAGAAGTATTAGGCACTAAGGAGAATGACAATCCTGGAGACAACTTTCTTCAAACATACTGCAGCTCAGGCAGGAAAAGGCATTTCTGTTGCGGGTAGAATGTAGTAATTGCCCCTGTGATAATTGCACCGCAAGATTTTGGGCACAGTATGTAAAATAAGTAGCAATGTGATATCTGTCTTACAGATCCGTGACTTCACAAGGTGCTTTGCAAAGGCATCTCCCCATGCTTTACAGAATCTCATTAAAAACAGCAGTTCTTCATTGCATGTCGTTCGCAATACAGTCCTGTATCCATAATAATAACCAAAAAAAGCAAGTTGGTGTAAAATCACTGCAGGTAACATTTAAGAGTGACAAGAACACAATAAGCAATAATAAAGACTGATCAGCCTTCTGGCCTGTTCTCTAGCAGCTTCCATAGTAAATTCATCTGAACAGCATGATGCTATAGCAGCCTTACATGTAGAAACAGTGTAAAACACGGGTCTCCCTTGTGTTCCCAGATCTAGCGAGACCATTACTGGCCAAGCCAAAGTGCAAATATCTGGAGAGACTTGACATTGATCAATGTAAGAGGATCAACACAGAAATGAAAGTTAAATGTGTTTTCCAATTACCAGTTACCAATAGAAAACATGAATAGTCTTAGAGTTCACACAGATCTGTAATTTGGAAGAAAAAGACAGTGTCTGGAAGCTGAAACAAAAGTAATATTTAAACAAAAGAGAACTGAAATACAGTATCAGTAGAATAGCTTGGCTTGGAGCAGGATAGCACTCCATCACTTGAGCTTCCTTATCAAGGCTAGTGTCTCCACTTACAGGAACAGCCACATCCCTTTGACCTGTGTAACACTACAGTACACAGCAGAATGCAGTTATGGCCACACAGTTTCCAAAAGTCTGTTTTGATTGAAATACTATTCCTGTTCTAAGTCAAAATATCATGTGTTTGGCACTGAAACAACCTGAATATCTAATATCTGAATATTCTGAATATCTAAAAGGAAAATACAGATGTTAAAAATATGGCAAAAAGATGGTGAGTGTGGAACTCCCAGAAGTAGTAACTTCCATTTCAACTGCAGATCAGGAATGAGATTTCAAAATGGCATGATTCTTTCCAAAACTGATATTCCAGGTTTTACTGGCTCCAACATGACAGATTTGGTTGGATTTTACTGGCTCTAACATGACAGATTTGTTGGATTTGGATTTTGGGATTGGCTTTTTTTGTTTGTTTGTGCCTTTTTATTTTGTAATTTTTAGAACAAGCTGCTTGTTGCAAAGAAAAATCACATCATTTCCTACTTGACTGGGCTTGAATATAGGTGTGCTCCAGTAATGGCCAGTCCATCCGTTCTCAGGAAGATTGCTCAGATTCTGCCTTCTATAGCAAAGACACCTACATTTGTGCCTGCACTTTTAGGCCCTATATCTGTGAATGAGCAAAAGAAACAATGCCTGGCCAAAGGACTCCTTTCTTACCTTGCACTGTGACCTAAAGCCCTTTTGTTGAAATGATGCTGAATGAACTGGCATACTCAGAAAATTCAGACACATCTCTTGTGTCTGCCCAGGAATGGTTCATGTCCAACCATAACCACAGCCACATAAACACATCTTTCCATCTGAGGGTATGCATGTGCTCACCTCTCCTTTCTACCTTACTGTGCACATTGGCAAGATGCTGGAGGGGTGTAATCGCAGATAAAAGAACCAGTCTCACTATTAAAAAGGGCCTTCCTGTAATGAAATATTGCTGACTGCATGGAGGTGGAAAGTGCATGTATACTGCTCCTGAGAGGAAAGATGAGAAATCCAGATATATATGAGTAAGAAGTGACTAAAAAGAGGTAGGTCATTCTCACAAGCATTTGTTTTCATGTTCTGCACCCTAGACATACTGAAGAACAAGAAATAAGTACAGTTTCATGAATCTCTATCATCCCAATGGATGGTCCTCCCAGTAAGGAGGCAAAGCGAAGAACATTAGATCTCTCTATTACATATATTGTGTCCAATTACACACAGAAATTAAAGAACATTACACACAAAACTGAAGAACATTAGTAGAGAACATTAGATCTCTCTACTACATATATTGTGTCCAATTACACACAAAAATTAAATGGGTGACAAGAAAACACAGGGTTTCCTCCTGGATTATTAAAACATTGACTTTTTTTAATTACGTCTATGTAAGGGGGCTTTTTCCTCTATGTGTCTGCACGCATGCCTTCACTTAAATCTCCTACAGACATGTTTATAGAAAGAAGGATAAATATTTTTCCATAGCTTCATGGAAAATTACTATGAGAAACCTTGGAGGAGCACAGCTGTGAGGTCCTTCATTACCTCAGCACAAGTAGGTCCTTCTATGCACTGAAATGCATTGTGCTTTCCTGGGTATGGGCTCTTCAGTTGTATTCTCAGCCCTTCTGCAACAGCACACCAGAAAGATCAGTGTTTTTCAACCTAGTTGGTGTTTTAGCAGGAGCTGTCATAGGGGAGGACTGCTTTCTGACTCAGACTGAACACTGCTTCCCAAACCTATGATAGATTTTATAACACAAAAGGAAAAGGAATCAAGGAGATGGCATCTCTTAGGCAATACCCAAGCTGGTACCTAAACACACAGACCCCTTCCGCATGCCCTTTTAACTCCAGAAATCTTACATCATCCTAGAACCTCACCTCCCTAGTTTTGTCTTACACCTTGTCGCAAACTGCAAAAACAACACCACCTTCCTCCTCACAGGTGGTTAGGCTTCTGCAACACATTAAAAACTGGTTTGGTGCTTCTCAATAAACCTACCAAAGCTGTTGGAGAGTCTCTGCAATAAAAGGCTCTTTGTAGAAGTAAAGAAATCCTATAAACAAAGCCTAAAAACAAGCTAAAAACAACTTGAGCCACTGTTTCTTCACACTATCAGTGCACATGTCCAAAAAGCTGACTGGGTAATTAGGGGGCTAGTGGGACTTATAGATTATAGATTTCATAACATGAATATTTTCATTCTACATAAATATTGGCTTAAACAGAAAACTGGAAGCTTGAATATATCTGACAGACCTGTGATTTTGGAGTGAATGAGGCCTTGATATCTACCTGTAGCTTTCCTCAGCATCTTTGTGTTTACAGATATATCAGCTTCCCACTAACTAAAATACTGTACCTTAACTCTGAACCATATTTCCAGTTCAGCAATCTTCCAGTTCTGAGCTGTTTCAGTGACTGTGACTTGCTGAGTTTCAGAGATGGACACTAAAAAATAGAGAAAGTTTTTTTTTCTACCCAGATATAAAATTAATTGGAGAACGGGACAACCTTTGGTGGTATGGTTGACATGCCTTACAAGCCTGAGGGACAGCATGTCATCCATGGAGACATGGACAAGCTTGAGAAGTGGGCCCATAGGAACCTCATGAGGTTCAACAGGGCCAAGTGCAAGGTCCTGCACCTGGGTCGGGGCAAGCCCAAGCACAGCTACAGGTTGGGCAGAGAAGTGATTCACAGCAGCCTCCAGAGAAGGACCTGGAGGTGTTGGTCAATGAGAAACTGAATATAACAAGGCTTCAGTGTGTGCTTGAACCCAGAAACCACCCATGTGCATGGCTGCGTCAAAAACAGGGGGGTTGGAACTGGATAATCTTAAGGTCCTTTCCAACACAAACCATTCAATGGTTCTGTGATTCTATGACTCTAAATGTGCAAGGTCAGGGAGGAGGTGAGTGACCCTGTATAGACTACTCTTTTTTTCCTTTGGGAGTTTCAAGATTCTCAGTTCAGGATCCATTTCTTGAAAAAGAAGTTTAAAATCACTCCTCTCATCCCTCCCTTTTTTAGCTTTTTTAAAGAGAGACATAAACAAAAATAAGAAGACAGAAACGTAAAACCACAATGAAATGATCTGTGCTGTTAAAGAAATTATCTGCACTGTTTCTGCAATTCAATCATTAAAAAGAAATACAAAAACCCAACCCCCCAAAAAAACATTCTTTTTTATAACAAATATTCTTTTTGAGTTTTGTTTAAAAAAAAAAAGATTTCTGCAAAGATATTCACTGCTCCAGAACAACTGTGAGGAAGGAAGAGGGGCTGGCCAATGGCCTTCCAACCCACTGCCCAAATGGTAAGTATGGAACAAATATCTTAGCCCTAAAAGACACAATCCATTAAGTCAAGGTTCTGTTTACTTTGCTGGAGCTTCTACTAGATCCTACATGAGAAAAGGACAGTCATTAAGGATGGAGCTGGTCAGATATGTCTCTCCAAACCTAGCCAAATCCAGTGATATGTTTTACCCACTTGAAAGCAACACACTGGATGTCAGCCCAAGCATAGCTGGGTGGCAAGCTGCTGCCTTTCCAGCCTTCCTCTCCCACCCCACAACCTCTTGTGGTCCTTCCATCTCACAGTTGCTCCAAGCCTCCCTCCCATGGGGCTATCCCTGCACTACCCATCTCTGCCTCAGTCCCACCACACAAGCACCTTGTGCTCTCCCCTGCTCCCATCAATACCAGTGCAAAGCTCCCGCCTCATCTTTCCACCCTCATGGTGGGCAGCTCTTCCACTGTGCTTCACACTAAACAGGCCATGAGCTAAGGGTGCTGGAGGAGCTCCTCTAGCACCCTGTGGGAGAACCCACAGTGTGACCTAGGGAAAGACATTCAAGGCTGCGGCCATGCTGTGCAGATCCTGGTTTTCCCCTCCTTGGTGTTTCTTCCGCTCTTCTGGCTCTGCTCCAGATGAGAAGTGCACCAGATGTGGCTGAGATCTTGCAGCTGGTCAGATGAGGCCATCAGACACAGCATCACGCAAAGCAAACACTGAGCCAGCAGATGTAGCTTTGAGCTTCTGCTCCCTCCTCCTCCTCCCCTGCACACAGCAGCTTGAGACTGTGGATCTGCCACTGTTTTTTCTCAGCTCTTGTTGCTTTAAGCGCGGATCACAGTGCTTCTTGCTATCATTATCTCTTGTCCCTTCCTTTATGTATAAGTAGCAGGCAGCATTGAAATGATAAGATTGTCAGAGAGAAGGGGAAATAAATCAGCAGCCTATCATTCCTACAACCTACCATTTTAGGCCTGTAACTGAGAAAAGTGAACACATATTACATTACAGTGATTAGTACGGAGTACAACAAACTCCCATCTTCTGTTTCATCTATGTCTTTTCACTTAGATAAGCAAAGATAAGCTGGTTTTTGCCTGCAGAATAGGTTTGGGCAGGATTTTTCTATGTGCAACTGATCAGTGCACATGTTAACAGAAGGTCATATTAAGATAGTAAAAGAGGAAAAATGAAGGTTAAAAATGCTGTCACTACTTATCTTTGCAGCAGAGCTGTGCTGAGTGCTGTTGAGCTTTTATACTAACAGTGATATAAGGCACAGAGATAGAAATCCTGCCCCCTTCCACAGCAGAGCCTGGTTAGAGGAGCTCTCCAGTCACAGGCATCAGGTCGCTTCAAGCACTTGGATGATCTGGACCTATAGCTACAGTAACTAAGCAAGTGTTTTTAGGCCTGGATTCAGCTAACAAGCTCATTGATATAATTTATGACCAGCACAGCCCTATTATAGGCATCAATGGCAGAAACTGTCGCTTGTTTGAGGCCTCAGTGCTTTCTTTGTCAAATGACAGGGTGGGAAAAACAACAAAACCAAACCAAATCCAAATACTGTGCATCTCCCCTTTGCTATAGGTGCTGACAAACACACACCAAATGCTCATAGACCAGGGGCTTAAAATGTTACTTCTTTTCTGATCCCCCCTTGCCTCCGTCTGCTTGTCACTGCAGAACTGAGAAAACAGGCAAGCGTCCGTGCCTGCACTGCTTCCAAGTCTGGCAGCCCAGCTTTAACCCATGCTCTACAGACATTTAGGGCCTGCTACATAAACCAAGCATTAAACTTTGATATATTTATGGCAACCTCTCTGACCATTTGGCTGCTTGTTTTATTGCCCTTTGCATATGCAAAGGCAAGTTCAGCCCACACATCTCTTTCAGTGAAACCATGAGGAATGTCTGCGAGCAGATCCCTTAATTCTTATTGTAGGACAAAGAGAACTATTTCCACAGACATTTTCAAACTCAAGGAATGGCTTTCCACTGCTCTAGCCTGTGGGATCTGAAGTGGCTTAAAACTGCCTACATGGATTTAATATATATTCTGGCAAGATAGCCATCTGAATGGGCAACTTCTGCCAACCTTTTTATCTTAGAAAGTCTTGTTTTCCCAACAAACCAGACAAAATACCCAACGAATTAACTCCTATTAGTCACTGAGCAATAACATTTCTGCCTGTCAGGATTTTTAGTTGTTTTGTTCTCTCTGTAGCTGAGAGAAAAGGAAAAAATAGAAAATATGCAGAGAAGAAACCATAAAAGGTTATTCCATACAAATGAGACATAATTAGTGAGTTTTAATTTGTGCGTGGCAGCAGATTTCTTCTTGGGCTGTAGGTGTGCAGCCAGTCTGCGCCCAGTGACATTCAGAGAAAGGGGAAATGCTGAGCATGCCACAGACTTCACTGTGTTAATTAGGCTGCTGCTGTCACTGCAGCTGAGTTTGGTCTAAGAGCTACTGGTGACTAAAGGGGCAATCCTCCCTTCTCACCACCTCCTCTCTGCATAGGTTCCCCTGTTCTTACCAACTTCCTGAAGCCAGCTCAGCTCACAGCATCTAGAGGGAAAACAAAGTGCTCCTCAACTGGTGCTGCTCTCTGCGTGAGAAGGAGGCAGTGCCACATCTGCAGGGTGGGAGGGAAGAGGTGGGACATCCCACTCAGCAGAAAGCTGATAGTTCGACACAGCTGCACTAGTGCTGAGATACCCTCCAGCACAATGTGCTGACGAAGGCTGCCTGAGCCACTGCTCTCGCCCAGGAGCAGTTGACACACACGTAGTCATCCCATTCCACCTCCAGCCTTACTAGTGTCGTGGTTTAAACCCAGTTTCTACTCCCCTCCCTTTTTCTTTCCTTCCACCCCCCACCCCCCCCATCCCTCCCTCCCATTCCTGGAGGAATGGGGAGGAGAATCAAAAGAATGTAACTCCCATGGGTTGAGATAAGAACAGTCCAGTAACTAAGGTATAAC